>JADDOH010003409.1:0-122104 GCA_016648135.1 Agrypnia vestita | reverse complement strand
GGGAGGAGAATATGCCCACCCGTCCAAAGGCATCTTCATGATATCGGCACGTGACGAGTATTAGATGAGTAGCTGTGATCTATTTCTCACACACCTCGCGTGGTTATATGAGATGATTCAGCAGAGGCAGAATGAATAGATGGATGCAGGGCATAAATTATACTCACGGCTAACTGTGGTATATTACTGGCAACAATTTACAGATATGGGACGTCGAGTACAGAAATATTGCTTGCAAGTGCAGCAGCGCATACGGTGGTTGATCGCATCAAGCCCCTGATTGATTGATATCGTTCGATGCGTGCGGCTAGAGTCGCGATGGCTTTTAACCACCACATGCTTGATTAAGAGAAATTGTATATAATCGAAGTTTTCCGAATAATCTAGAACAGCGGTTCCCAACCTGCGGTATGCGTACCACCGGTGGTATGCGAGGGGATAGTTGGTAGTACGCGAAAAATAATCAGTAATGGCGGACGTAAAAATAAAAAAAAATCGGTCAAAAACCCGATAACAAAGACAATAATTAGATTTCCAACCCTTTCTATGCATAAAATTTAGAAAAAGCTTCGTCGTTATCAATAAAAGATAAAGAAAATTTAACAGACTTATCAAAAGTGACAAAACTTTACAAGTTAAATTCGAACGAAACAATCTAATTAATTTTTGGTTAAACATCGATAAATAATATTAAGAACTTCCTGAAAAAGCTTTCAAATTATTACCGTACACTAGTACGGAATAAGTAGAAAGATCTTTTTCTTCATATGTTTTTTTTTAAATAAGTATCAAGACAAACAAGTAGAATTAGAAATAAAAACATGTCGAAATTAAAAATAGAAAGTAGAAAATAATAATAAAAATAGATAAATACATAAAAAATAACGGAGAGCAGTCACTGTTGCATAATTAGTGTCCATTTTTTATGCATTGGGGAGTCAAGCCACATAGCAGCTGCTTGAATAATGGAGTTATATTTTCTGTGCTTATATTTTCGTAAAATTTATTTAAAAATTAAACTTATAACTTGATAAAAATGTATTATAATCTTAAACAACACTTTCATAACTATTATTTTCGATAATAAATACAAAAATTTTGTAATAAAAATATTTTTAAATACAATTTCATTAATATTATTATATTAAAAACAAAAATTTCGCTTGCGGCGCTGCTGTAAATTTGTAAAAATGAAAGTGTAAATTGTCTCGTTTTCATCAGAAGAATTTTTACATTTACTGTGTTAAATTAATTTTATATACATATATTTTCTATTAATATCGGTAATTTTTGGAAAAAAATTGCCTGCTTCGCATCAATTTTTTTTATACAAATAATTTAATTTAATTGTATGTAATTCTTTTAATGCAAATTAGTTGTTCTTAATACTTCTTTAAATGTCCTGGTTTTTAATTTCAACAATAAATGAGCTTCGGCACCTTTTATTTAAAAAAAAAACATTGTGATAAGTTTAGTTCAAATGTCTCATTTTTATCCGAAAAAATAAAACGTTTGGTATTTTTTTTAAACTTAAATAAATTGATTTCTGTTAAATATAGTCACCCTATAAAACTTATAATGCAAAAAGAATAACAAATATCTCGAAATACAATTATTTTTACGAAGTGGTACAATTAAGCGTGATGTAGTACCAAGTGGGAAACGCTGATCTATCATTTTATTGTGACAGTTCTGCGATTCCACAGAAACGAATACAACAGAAAACAGGCGATAAATGCGCGTATTGACCAGCAACAAATTAAGAAAGTATCTACCGGTGTGCAAAAACTATTCGATAGTGGTAAGAAGGATACAAACGATGTGAATTAGAATTTCTAGCGACAAGCGGAACATTCTCGATTGTGATAGTGCGAATAACTAAATAGTGAGTACAATTAAATTCATGTCCAGTGAATTTGAGCACAAAATAAAACATTATTAATTTCGAGTGTTCCATTTGCCTCCCACTGCCTTGATCTCATAACACTTGTTATAACTTTTAATATAATAATTATAAAGGTTAACTAACACTCTGTTATAATGTCTAACCACAAAAACCAATAATAAGAGTTATAACTATGATAATTAACAATTTTTTTCTGATATATTTTTTTACAATTTATGTGATGAAGATCTGTAAAGATATATTTGTATTGTATGTAATATATTTATGAATAGAAATTCAATGAATTTCAGGTAGAATTAGGACTTCACTTGTAAATCTCTGCGGCTGACAGGATCTAGTCAGAAATGATTGATGGTGGTGTATTATAGGAGTAGGCATTCTTCCATTAGGCGTCTCATCATTTTCATTTATTTTCTTCGAAATATATATTGTTTTTGGCAGATGCAATTATTGTTTGAAATATAGTTAAGGAATTTCGTCTATGTAAACGTATCAGAAGATATAGTTAATTTAAAGGCGAACACTTATGTGCGAAATTAATTTATTTTCATCAAGAAATATATTTTCTCTATATATGTATGTACCAGGGTTCGAGGATATATATTTGATATATATCCAAAAAAACTTTCCGCAGTCGTTAATAGATGGCGCTAGTTATATTTTAAAAATTGAAACAAATTATTTTTTTGATATCTGCGGTGGTTACTATATGGCGCTAGTTGTATTTTAAAAAGTGCTACGGTTGTATATATTTTTATTCGTTTCATATAATCCATGTTTTATTTCACACAAAGAAACAAACACCCATAACACTACATTAGAAAGAGCAACTTTTATAACTTATATATATATATATATATATGTATGTAACAAAAGGAACTTCTGGACTCCCTCGCGTTTTCTGTAAATGGTCTCCGTGAGAAGACCAAGGCCGACGTTTCGACACGGTATCACGTGCCATTGTCAAGGCTAAAAATTGGTGGGAGACTTTCATGTCACCCGCGAACAAGTACGGCTAGTCCGTAGCTTTTGAGGCCTTTTTAGCCTTGACAATGGCGCGTGATACCGTGTCGAAACGTCGGCCTTGGTCTTCTCACGGAGACCATTTACAGAAAACGCGAGGGAGTCCAGAAGTTCCTTTTGTTACATACAATAACGCTCGCGGAAACCTCAAGCAAAACATATATATATATATATATATATATGTATATATATAAATTCGATATATTAGCTTTTTTCATTACATAATTCATTTATTTAATAAATAACTAGGTGCCCGTTGCACGACTACGCGTGCAATTTAGCCTGGCGACAGACTCACCGTTGATAAAGTAACGAAGAAGAAGAAGACGGACTCACTGTTGGTTGAGTAACGAAGAAAAAGACTGACGGTAAACACTTTCCGGTAACGCATATCAAAAAATCCGATTTTTTGATTTTGTCATATAAAATTCGGATTTTTTCGAACCCCGATATGTATACATAAAGAAGTTGTCTTAGTTAATGAAAGTGAGAAAGAAATATTCAAAAAATGTCCAAATATACAATAAATTTTTTTGAAAAAAATAGTTAATAAATCTCCCAGCCAATTTTTTAGATTTTTGAGTATCAAAAATAAAAGACATGTTAAAAAATGGAAGAGCATTTTCGCGCGGTAGAATTTGCACTTCTTTTGCATGATTTTGATAATTGATATTTACATAGGTACTGTGTTAAAAAATGTGTATTAATACAAGTACGATAACTAGGGCGATGTTAAATATAATTGATTATTCTTTAATGTAGCTAAATAATTAATATTTGTTTCTGAAATAGTACAATATAAATTTTGGTTTGTGATAGCTAAAATAAGAAATAAATATCTTGGAATGGACGTCGATTCGAAGACATTTATCGCGATTTATCACCGCAGCACCGCAGACATGTGATGCGACGAATCAAAAAACGCGTGCATTTAAAAAAAAGTAACCCATAAAAACCAAGTTTTTACAATACTCCTTTTCTCATTTTCGGGTTTTGTGTCTACCATATGCGTCGGAATCTCCATACAACTTGTGTGAAAAAACGATTAAAAATTTGAAAAATACAAAATTATACTATAATTATTATTATTTTTTATTACAATACTTTCCTTCTCATTTTCAGGTTTCGTGTCTATCATATGCGTCGGAATCTGCAAACAACTTACTGAATTGTATGAAAAAACAATTTGAAAAATCCAAAATCATACTATAATTATTATTATTTTTTAACGAAAATTTGATAGATCTTAAAAAAAAAAAAGAGCATATCCGCTTTCATGTTTTATCGATTTTCGGCCTAAAACGTTGCCGTATTAAAAAGTTTCGAAACTATACAACTTTCACAGCCGCATTGAATGTCTAATGAATGAATGTGTTTATTGTTTTGAAAATGAATATCTGTCAGTTACGTAGTTTTTGCACACATCGACAATAACATGAAATCCTAATACACAGCTAAAATCGTAATTAAATAAACAGTTTCAACATTTAATTCAATAACCAATCATTTTGGTTTTGAAGTGAGCATCTTTATGATTGGTGCTCGATTCAAGATGGTCGACAATACGTTGTTTATATTACTGGAACACTAATTTCAAGTGAATAAATTTTTGACAGCTTAATGTATGTATTCATGCGCAATTCGTGGTCTCAATATTCCTTTGCGCAGCATGTAGCATTCCTGCAACATGCTGCGCACGTTGCGCGTGCGCAACATCCGTTGCAATAATTTTTTCCCTGAATACGCCAAAAGAAGATAACCTAAAAAATCATAAATGTTGGAATTTTTTTCTTTCGCTGCATTTGTTATTTTTCTTCTTCAAAAATTTATCATAACTATGCGTAATATTGTTCTCTTCAAAACATTAAATAACATAATTAGTTTACATGCGCCTTCTAAAAATACAAGAGCGTCTACACTATTTTATTGCATTAATAATATTCTTCTTCTTCTTAAAATAAGGCAATCCGCCCTTAAAGAGCGATTTGTGAAAATTAATAATATTACCTATGCCGAATATAACTCGCCGCTCTGCAGAATTGAACATCTAGGTATACGTACGGTAGTGTAGAAAATTTTAAAGAAAGTCTTCATTCAATATTTCAGCAGCATTTAATAGATGTAAATACTCCTCCCATAAACTCGAGTTATTTGATCGTATTATGGTGAATTTAATAAAATATTTTAAATAGGCAAAATTGAATTTGACTTTGATTTTTTTCCTACTTCCTGTTACGCGTTTCCGTCATCGCTTTCACGAAATTAGCCTCGCGAAAATATGTTACACATCATTAAAAAATGAAGGTTCTTAGACAAATAACCAATCTGTTATGAACTTTTAAAATAGATTCATTTTTATATTCGCCTTCCTTGTGAAATTCACATTTTCGGCTTATGACACTTTTATATGGAATGTACGATATTTATTTAGGCTTTATCGAGAATCAAATATATGTAAATTATCTTTTGAAGGATATCCATTAAAACAGCTGAACAGTATGTTTCTAGTTCATATCAAGGTTTACAATTTTTCAAAGCCCAATATGAAAAAAAATTATTTTACTTTTTCATTTATTCAGAACAATACTTTTCATTTAAACGGGGTGCGGCAATCGAATGATCAGCTGCTCGATCGTGAGTTATGCAATCGCGCATTGTATCCCTATTATACTGTACTGTTCGAGTAAAAACTAAAATTTTAATATAAAACTTAGCCGTACACCCGTGAAAAAGCACGAACATTATTTATTTATAGGTACGTAATAAAAAGCCTGCCAAACGTCGAACGTAGGAAGCGTAAATTAATGGTTCACGTCTTAGATAAGCCGTGCTCTTACAATGTGTAGTATATATAAGACCGGCGTATCTTCTTCGTACTAGGCGAATCTTCCGTCGCGTATTTGACGCCGCGGAACGCCGCTACATTTCTTTCCATGCAATATGCGCTTATCGAACACACAGAGCGGATCATCCGCCGATCCGCTAGCGGAACGTTCGCTTCGGCGTCTGTTCGGTTCTCCGCCCGCGGAACTTACGTCAATGTAAAATCAGTGACGTCGCGTCTCGTGTTTTTGAAAGCAAAGCGCCACATTCGACGGATTGTCGGCACGTTTGTTTATTCTCCTCGCAGTCCGACGCGGAATATTGTACGTGACTGCCAAATTCGGTTGCGGATTTGACGCGACGAAAGAAACGCGTAGTGTGGCGCCGGTTAGTTGCCATCCGCGCATCCGAGGTTCGAGTCTTCTTTCTCCAGCCGGGTAATTTTATTTTTTAGCCGTGAATTCCAGGAAGTTACGGATCAGACGGACAACGAAATTTTTGTATTTAGATTACTTTAAAATAATATTTATAATGCACTTTGTAGTACACCATTTTTTGCAATGATTATACATTTTCTATACTAACTTTGAATACGTTTTGAGATAAATTAAAAGGAATGCAAGTATCTATTTAAGACAATCAATAATTTAGTAATAATAATAATAATCAACAACAATTCAAGGCACTCCAATGTATATTTTATGTAAAAAAAATTACGCAATTGAGGTGATACACAAATAATTCAATTAGCTTGATAGTTTTCATCCATGAAAATCATGGCAACAAGCATTACCACTATACACATCTAAACAGCTCTTCCACGATTCTGAGCACAGCTCGTCAAGTAACTGCGTGCCACAAGATGCATACACCTGGCAAACTTTACAGGTATATCTCTACGTACCTCCGAGTAACGTAATGCCTTTGTGTGAGGTAATGCAATGAGAGCCTTTGTGTCCTCATCTATTACCTATAAACCTGAGAACTACTTGATCTAAAATTTGATACGATATTCTCCAGGCATTTATTTTTAATAAATTAAAGAGATTGGTTTGAAATCAAGTTTCATTTTTTTATTTTAACTATTGTTAATAATTTATTAACTATTGTTAATAATTTGAAAATGTAAATATAAAGGTATCATAACCAGCTGCGAAATCTAAGTACGCTGTTTCATGAAAAAGGACTACAGTTGTCTCGTCAAATAGACGGAAGCTTCCTAGATTTGTAACATTTATACCAACAACTTTTAGAAATTTGATAATGTATTCTTACGGTGGAATTGATGGACGTTGCATCGTGTAGAGTGATCACTTAAGCCATCTCATAGAGGTTGTAAACCCTGGGCCATCGTATAAGAGACAATATAAATAGCTTCGTCATTGTGAGATTTCTATAATTCATTTATTTTTATTATTTAATATTACCTACACGTAATTTTATTTTATTTTTGCCTATTAAAACTATAAAGATACATACAAGTTATCGCTGTACCTTTCAAAGAGGAGACGGATTCTTATGTTTGCAGAATGACTTGCATTTTTATAGTATATATTTTAAAAATTATATAATTGTATTTTTTACTCCCTTTCTCTTAACTCGTGGCATCTGATTGCTTGCTTGTCTGACGAAAAAACTTTTGATCGATTTTTAACCCTTTTCCCGTGATCCAATCGAGCTGAAACTTTGCAAGCAGACTCGTGGCGACGATCAAGAAGATCTATCAAATTTTCGTCAAAAAAATAATAATTATAGTATTATTTTGGATTTTTCAAATTTTTAATGTTTTTTTTCATACAACTTAGTAAGTTGTATGAAAATACTCCGACGCATCTGGTAGACACGAAACCCGAAAATGAGAAAGGGAGTATTGTAAAAACTTGATTTTTATGGGTTAGTTTTTTTTACTCCCTTTTAACTCGTAGCGTCTGCTTGCTTGTCTGATGAAAAAACTTTGGATCGATTTTTAACCCATATAATTAAACTAAATAACTTTGTGTATCACCACTAAAATTTATTTGGTAAAATCAACCGGTTTCCGAAACGCCGTTTGATTTTTGATTTTCTGAAATTTTAATGGTTTTTTCAAATTGGAATCATTCTATATGAGTAATTAGCCCGCCGCGTGTGTAGACACGAAACCTGATTCAAAGAGAAAGAGAGTATTCTAAAAACTTGGTTTCTATGTGTTAGTTTTTTGTAGTTTATTTTAGTGTACAATATTTGTCAATAAAAAGTAAATTGTTTTCCATATTCAAAAGTTTAGTTTTACTCAAAGAAATTACATATGACATCCGTTTTATTTTAAGATCTCTTAGTCGATATTCTAAGTAACTATAACAATTTTAGATTATAATAGCAAAATTGTACTTATGGATAACACAATGATTGTTCCTGTGGACTATCCAAAGTATGTATTATGTATCAAATATTACTTATTCATATAAAAATAATCCTCAAAAAATGAAATTCATGTTTTTTTTATAAGTCGGAACGTTTTCCATAAGTTAGAGGTTAGATAATAATATAGCCTTTGCCCCTACACTGTCCGAAAGCAAATACTTCAAAGTTTGCATTTTACTGTGTTAACTAGAACCAGATGAATTTTGAAATAAAATATATGTTTAGCAAAATCTAGGTATCGCAAACGTAAACGAACTGAAAAAATACTCGTTCTGTTTGTACCGCGCGTTGTCCGGGTTACACGGTTTCGCTTGAACCAAATTGTTGCAAAAAAATACAGCGAATATGTGTATCTGTTTTCGAAGCGGACTTGAATTTCTGCATACAAGTGATATTTTTTTTATTTAATATCTTTTTAACACTTGAATTCAGGTGTCTGTGGAAAAGTTGTAATAATATTCATTTTTGGACGTAGGACGTAAAATCGGTGCCTATCTACATATCGTCGCTGTATATATAATTAATCCTATGTGCCGTTTTAGTACATTCTAAGATAAACGAATGAAACTGTTTTAAAAAATAATTGCACAGACTAGATTTATAAAAAATATTTTAAATAATTACTAGGCAGACTTGCCAGATGAACGGCAATGTTTTTTTTAGTATTTCTTCATTATTTATATGAAAAATTGATAAATTGATTCGTTCACCTCAGAATGTACTAAATGGCATATTGCCTTTATCTATACCTATAAAACTTAATGTCTGTCTGTCTGTTACCTATACAAATCCACACCGTTTGTCCGAGTCGATTCAAATTTTGCATACTTATGCTTTAGGACCCGGCGGGTAACAAAGGCAACATTTCCCCCCTATTCTCATACCCCTTCTCCTCCCCCTGACATATTTTCGATGCAAATCTGTACCGTTTGACCGATCGGACACTTTATTTGGAAACTTATTCTTAAGGTCTCGGCGGGTAACATGTGTGACATTTACCCCCTATTATTTTAACCCTTCCCTTCCACCCCGATATATTTTCAATGCAAATATGTACCGTTCGACCAATCGGACTCAAAGTTTGGAAGCTTATACTTTAGGACCCGGTGGTTAATTAAGATTGGTGACATTTCCTCCCTATTCTTTTACCCTTTCCCCTCCCCCTGATATATTTTCGATGAAAATCTATACCGTTTAAATCGAAACTTTGTTTACCCTCACAAATTTATTTTAAACTTAATCTTTTACCCGTGCAACGCCGGGTATGAACAGCTAGTTATATACAGGGTTATTTGGAAAACATTAATAACCTCGAAGGACTATATTCCGGCCTTGATTATGAGTCGAAAATGTTCAAGCTATTATGACCAAATATCAATAGTTAAGGAGATATGCATCATCAGCAAAGTTTGAATTTTTTTTCAATATTTCTGACTTATTTTTTGTAAAACGTTGGACTATCATTGCATTGTTAAAAAAATTCAGTCTCCGAAAATCGTGGGGTGACGTTTTCAGTAAAAGCCCGATGTTCCGAAAGTAACCAGTTTTCGCAACAAATTTTACTGGGAGATATTAAAAAACCAATACAAAAAAATCCCCTAACCAGGATTTGTTTAAAACAAAACGAAACTAGTATTCAGTAAACCACTCGAATGGAAATTCTGCTTTAGAAGCAGAACGCAGACAGTGAGAGGACGCTCTCTACTAGGTAAATCAATATTTGAAAATTTACTTCAACTTTGAAGCGGTATATTACGTGGATTTATCAAGCATAACAATTACAATCTTATTTCCTTACCACAAAAATATATTTATTTTTCGTTGAAATCAATTACACAGCGCTTCACTTCTACGACAATAAATTGGACGTATTATTCGATGCGATCTTTATACGATATATCGAGATTTTATTTGGAGACAATTTTATTTATTTATTTATTTATTTATTTATTTATCTTGATCATAAATTCTCGTTAAAAAATCTCACTAGGATGAACCTGTGCCGAGATGAGCAGCTTACAATATAGTGAGAACAAAATATTAAACTATATAATAATAAAATTAATCAATTAATTGCAGATAAAAATATAAAATACGTATGGAAAAAATGTGTAAATATTATTAAATACAAAAGCATTAGCGAAAATACAAAATGATATACGTACAAAAATTATATATATGTTCGCGTATATTTTAAATAAAGAAAAAAAGTAACCCATGAAAACCAAGTTTTTACAATACTCCCTTTCTCATTTTCGGGTTTTGTGTCTACCATATGCGTCGGAATCTCCATACAACTTATTGAATCGTATGAAAAAACCATTAAAAAGTTATAAAATCCAAAATTATATTATAATTATTAAACCAACCAGACGCTACGAGTTAAAAGAAAGGGAGTAAAAAAGTAATCCATAAAAACCAAGTTTTTATTATACTCCCTTTCTTTGTAAAATATAACAACAATTAAAGACGAATTAAAACATATAACATAACACTAAACTTACAGTAATTTAATATATTTCTAAAATGTCAGATGTTTTGAGCTTTGATAAGACACTTCATGCTTTGAAGATTAAATTCTAAAAACATTTGTCAGCCAATTTAGATTTTCGACATTCGGAGTGAAGTACCTATTATATATACCGACGGAGTAATTCAAATTTAGAAAATATTCCGCGACGTTATCAGGCCGGCGTTGTTAGTAATCAAATATTTCTAATGATTCCATTTTGAAAAAAACAATAAAATTTCTAAAAATCCGAAATTATACTATAATTTTTTATTTTTTATAATCAAAAATTTGATAGATCTTCTTGATCGTCGCCACGAGTATACTTGCCATGTTTCAGCTCGATTGGATCACGGGAAAAGGGTTAAAAATCGATCAAAAGTTTTTTCGACGGCAAGCAAGCAGACGCCACGAGTTAAAAGAAAGGAAGAAAAAAGCAGTTGACGGTTGACAGTAACGTCTTCACGAATAAATTTTGTCAGAAAAATAACAATAAAAGTAGTATTTTCAGACCTAATATGACAAAATGTATACCAAATATATTTGAATTCACTTTTCTCATTTAGCATAACACCCTTAATGACTTTTTTTTAAATGACAAAGTATTCGCAATCTTAGTGCTTTCTTTAATAAATCTTTTTATTAAAGAATACGGCAGCTGTTCATTGTGATACGTAGAAAGATACAAAGACTCAAATTTAATTTTTCGATTTGACAGTGAGACGCTGACAGAAAGCCAAGATTTGCCTCAGAGATATTTTATGCTTCCTTTTAAATAATATATTTTAATTATAACTAAAATTTTGCGAGTTTTCACTTTGTTAGAACAACGTTAATATAATTTTATGCCATGTCGTGATATTTTGGGTTTGTAGCTTATTTTTTTAGTCAAAATTACATTGCAGTCTTCGTCTTACGTACTTTTACTTCCTTTCTTTTAACTCGTGGCGTCTGCTTGCTTGTTCCTTGACGAAAAAACTTTGGATCTATTTTTAACCCTTTTCCCGTGATCCAATCGAGCTGAAACTTTGCAAGCAGACTCGTGGCGACCATAAAGAAGAACTATCAAATTTTCGTTAAAATATAATAATAATTATAGTATAATTTTAGATTTTTCAAATTTTTAATGGTTTTTTCAAATTGGAATCATTGCAAAAGCTACCAACGGCGGCCCGATAACGTCACGGAATATTTAAAATTTGAATTACTCCGTCAGTAGGTGTAATAGGTACTACGAATTTCTAAAATTTATGACAATTGGTTCACAGATGACAGCACACTTTGGTTTTTTGGGAAGAAATCAAATAATTAAGAGATATTTTTAGAGATTTCTGACATAGACATTTGTCTAGACATGTTTCATTTTCAATCAATAAATTATTTAATTACATGATGGTAAACTTAATTTACAAGGAAAGGGAGTAAAATAAAAACTTGTTTTTTATGGCTTAGTTTTAATATATTTAATCAAGCTTACTAAGCACGGCTTCCTCTAGATTGCAATATCATCCGAGCTCGCCTAGCACAGCATATTTTATCGGGAAAACTATAAAATTCTATCCATATTTTGCATTAGCCAGGACAATGCACAAACCTAATATATTTGAATTCAGATTCAATATAAACTCAACCTGCGTGTTGAACTCCGATCATTTTACGTCGTCATAAATCACGCGGAGATGTCTCCGCTGACGAAACTGACAAAATTCCAACTTGTCAGCAATTCCAATTTACGTAAGTGATACACAAATCCAATATTGTCATTTTTTCTAAATTACCCGCGACTGAAGCTAAACAGGCAAATAATGATTAATTGATTGTGATATTACACTTTTGATATTTACAACAAAAATTTCAATTTCAATTTCAATTTTCAATTTCAATTTTTATTTATTTATTACATAATATGTACATTACAAACATTCTGTTCAATGCATACATATTATTAACTTACATCTAAAAATATACATATACACATATACATATACATAAACACATATGTATACATACATACACATATACATATACATACATACATATACATATTGTGTATTAAAATACTAATTTATTATTAAACAATTATTAAACAATTAGAAGTGACCTGTATAATCTGGTCAAAGGTGTAGGAGAATCCTGCTTCGGAAAACCCCCTCAGACACATGGAATATATCAATATCCAAAGCGATCTTGTTCAGCATAGCTGTAGCTTTTCCAACAGGCATAACCATCGGCAGGTTGGTCCTGTATATTGGAATGTGAAACAATCTATGCTGACGATGTCTAAGGTAATTATCAGGAACATACAAACCAATGCTCTGCATAATTTCAGTATTGTCGATCATACCGCGCAACAATCGATAAAAGTGTGTAATCAAATACACATTCCTTCTAGTCTCTAAACTATTTTTTTTTTTTTTTTGTT
The DNA here is from genome assembly GCA_016648135.1 of Agrypnia vestita. Classification (NCBI taxonomy): domain Eukaryota; kingdom Metazoa; phylum Arthropoda; class Insecta; order Trichoptera; family Phryganeidae; genus Agrypnia; species Agrypnia vestita. The sequence continues at coordinate 109,018 of JADDOH010003409.1, read as the reverse complement.
TTATTTATTTGTTTTTACTCCCTTTCTTTTAACTCGTAGCGTCTGCTTGACTGCTTGTCTGCCGAAAAAACTTTGGATCGGTTTTCAACCCTTTTCCCGTGAGCCAATCGAGAAGCATGAAACTTTGCAGGCAGACTCGTGGCGATGATAAAAATGATCTTACAAATTTTCGTTTAAAAAAAATTTAATAATTGTTGAATAGTATAATATTGGATTTTTCGAAATTTTAACGATTTATATCGTCGCTGTATATATAATTAAGCCTATGTGCCGTTCAATACATTCTCAGATGAATGAATCAATTTGTCAATTTTTCATATAAATAATAGAGATATACTAAAAAAATCATTGCCTTCATCTGGAAAGTCTGCCTAGTAATTATTTAAAATATTTTTTATAAATCTAGTCTATGCAATTATTTTTTACAGTTCCATTCGTTTAACTCAGAATGTACTCAAACGGCACGTAGGCTTAATTATACATACAGCGACGATATATTGTTTAATTTTCGATCCCGATGCGGGGAGTAGGCGCGAAACCTGTTTCAATGAGAAAGGGAGCATAATAAAAACTTAGTTTTTATGGGTTAGTTTTTTTTATTAAAAAAATTACCTGTAATCCGTCAATAATGACGGTACTTTTAAGAGTATTAAAGAAGAAAAAAAAGTATAATATAAAGTATTTTATTATTTGTAGCCGACACCGATGAAATAGTAGGTTCAAAATATTTGAACATTTTTTTTATTTTTTCTCTGTCAGAAGTTAATTTTAAACCCTAGCGATTGTGCTGGGCTTAACATGAAATGGTTTTCGTCTTTGGTAAGTCCTATTGTGCTATATTTTTTACCAGTCACGCAGGCTCGGCGATAGCAACATCGCTAAGTTGCGGCCGGTTCGGGTTTGCTGGCCCGGGGTTCAAGCCCCATCTCCCGCCATTTAATTTATTTGTGTTATATTCAAGTTGTGGACAGACAGAGAGACAGACTGACGGACAGACGGACAGACGGACAGACAACGAAATTGTTATGTTTGATCATAAATTATTTTGTTTTTAACAAATAATAATAATTACATTTAAAATAAATGGTATATACAGGGTTATTTGGAAAACATTAATAACCTCGCAGGACAATATTCCTACCTTGATTATGATTCGAAAATGTTCAAGCTATCATGACCTAATATCAATAGCTATGGAGATATGTGACATCAAAGATTGCGCTTTTTTTTAATATTTCTGACTTATTTTTTGTAAGACGTTGGACTATCATTACAGTAACTGTAATGATAGTCGATTACGAAAAATACATTTGATTCAATACAAGTTAAATAAAATGGTAAAAACCCTGAAAAATTCCGATTGGAATATTTTCCAATTGGAATTAGAAGGTTTTTATTTTTTTATTTAAGGGAATGAATTTTTCATATTCGATATAAGTTACTGTAATGATAGTCCAACGTTTCACAAAAAATAATATTGAAATATTGAAAAAAAATGCGAACTTTGATGCCGCATATCTCCTTAACTAATGATATTAGGTCATAATAGCATAACTCATAATCAAGGCAGGAATATAGTCCTGCGAGGTTATTAATGTTTTCAAAATAACCCTGTATAGCGTCATTTTTGTAAAAAAAATGTTTGTCCTACACTAGAATTCAAATTTTTTAACTGCGAACTTATTGAAATGATTTTTCGAAATGATGCGTTTTCACATTTTCGCGTTTCTTTTAAGCTTCACTTGTCTGCAAGAGACAAATATTATTTAGCTTTACTTGCGTAAGGAACAGAAACAAATCTTGTATTCAATGTTTGTCCCACTTTCTGACAAGAGGTGTTTGTTTTACAAAATCGGTTAATTTATTTATTTATAATAATATAATTTATAATAAAAAATAATAATTATAATTAAAAAAAAATAATTAAAATGCGGTTTTTTGCGTTATTGTCTCGGATATTGTCCATGCCGGTGACATCTGTTGGTGTGTGTTATTTTTAAAGTTACTTTTGAGTTTTAAGGTTAGTAGCATTCGGAAAGATATCCATTTTACGTTATTCGAATCGAATACAATATTTAATATTTATGACGGAGAGTAAAATATATAAAATAATGTTATATGTAAAAAAAATACATATTCTTCAACGAATATCTTACCACATCCCAACTTGCAATAACAGACTTCATCTCCCCTTTTGTAAGACCAACTCAAAACAAAACTCCTTTATGTACAGATCCACAAATTCATTTAACACAAACTATCACCACATTGACATATTCAACTCAACAATAAAAAACATTATCTACACCGCCGCACCCAAACTAATTTGTACATTATATCTTCCCTTCTACTCCCGTCCCACATTCCCCTCCACCCTCTCCACTCGCTATTAAAGTAAGTTAAAGTAAATTATTAAATTCAGTGGAAAATTTGTAATTGGCATTTCTTGTCAATTGGCAAATTTTAAAAACCATTATTTCATATTTTTAAGATTGTTGTTTTGCTGTTAATTTTCCCCAAAATAAAATAAATAAATAAAAAAGTTCAAAATATATGAATATATTTTTATTAAGGCCCCGGCGAATAACATAAATAACATTTCCCCCCTGTCCTTCTACCCCTCTTCCCTCCAGTAACAGATTTTCCATGCAAATCTATACCGTTTGACCGATCTGACTCAAATTTTATATACTTATTATTTAGGCCCCGGAGACTAACAAAAATGATATTTCTCCCCTCTCCTTTAAGCCTCCCTCTCACACTGATAAATTTTCCATGTAAATCTGCATCGTTCGACCGATCGGACTCAAATTTTGCATAATTATTCTTTAAGACCTACGGGTTACAAAATCGAAATTTCCCCTCCCCTCATATATTTTCCATGCAAATCTGTATCGTTCGACCGATCTGACTCAAATTTTGCATTTTACTCTTTAGGACGCGGCGGGTAACATAGGCAACATCTCCTTCTCTCCCTTAACCTCACTTCCTCCTCTAATATTTTTTTCTGTACAAATCTATACCGTTTGACCGATTTGATTTAAATTTTGCATACGTATTCTTTAGGACCCGGCAGGTAACAAAGGCGACATTTCTCCCTCCCCTTTCCAATGATATATTTTCCATACAAATCTGTACCATTCTACCGATTGGATTCAAATATTAGCTTACACTAAGAGCGATCACAATAAAATCAAAAGCGTGGAGCGCTTTTTTATCGTTTTAGTATCTCCTGATAATATGATACAATATTAAATTTGAGAATTGTTTTCGCATCAACCTAATAAGATATTAAGGATATTCGTCTTTAAAATGTACACCTTGACTTTTGTTTTTACAAACTAAGATATGGGTGTATTCCCACTATTTTAGATTTTTTCTTTTTCCAGGCTGTTGTTTTAACTATGCCTTGTATTTTTTTCAGTTTATAAATCAGATTATCCAGAATTATTTGTAATAGTTTAATAAGTAAATCAAGTATAAAATAATTCTCTTTGAGTGTTTTTATTTTACTTTACCCACAACTCCAACCATTTTCACATTTTATAACAAAAATCTATTAAATAGTAATGTTTTGAATATTTAAAATAAGTTTTCCGTAAATTATAAAATCGGCTACTTTCCAAATAATTTTCTATTACTTCTACAGAAAGAATAGTAGGTAGGCTATAACCAATTGATAGTATATTCTGTAATATATTTTTTTATTTAATTGATAATATATAAAATATTTTATTACAATGATACCTAGAAAATGTTTACAATGCAATTTTTTTTTGTATGTATATTCCTCACCAAAATGAATTATGATTCTTGTTTGTGGTGAGGGATAACCACTTACAATCATATAGATAGTGTAATCTAATTTAATAAACAATGAGAAAGATAATATATTATTTATCTAATATATCAAAAATCTTAATTAAAAATACAATATATAGAATAAGCAGTCAAGTAAATAATAACATAGAAAAAGCAAGTCAAAAGAGACCAAACTCAATCACAAAAGTCAATTCTACAATAAATTTATTATATTCCTTTTATTATCCTAGTGTTTTTACATTGCAGTAATGTCACACTACGATAACCTTTTAAGGCGATCGTCTGGCGATGCTAGCGAAATTCAACGGTGATTTTAAAAGTTTTGCATTTTTTACTAAATATTTGTATAGATAAACATCAAATTAAAATTTATTAATTAAGTTTCATAGATTTTAAATACGTATATCTTTCTAAAATGACTTTTATTTAATTAAGCTGTAAATGGATACGGATATTTTATACGCTCTAACTGAATCAACTGAATCAAATCAAATTCCATTTCTAGTATATACATCTAGATATACTAGAAATGCGTTATCTTATTATTGTGGCAATACTATGACGTTTTAATTCACCATTAAACCGAATGCAAAAGTACTCTGAAATCGCCGATCTGTGGAACATAAGGTTAAAGAAAAATTTTGAAAAAATTAATAAACATATTCATTACAAGTAAATCATTCTATCCCATCTAAACTAATACCTATTGCCCTTATTGGACTTACACACGTTTTGTTATAATTTATATTCATAATGAATTAATTAGGATGTGAAAATTTAAATTTATATAAAATACTGGTTACAATATTATAAAAAAACAAGTGTAACTTGTTAAAAAAAAATATTATACATATTTGTAAACCACACTTTCTTAACGTGAAATAAAATTAAATAAAAATACTAAAACAATTCCAAGAAACAAAGTCTCGGATAGTAAAGCTGGTAAAATATTAACGAAATGAAAGGTGATTATGAGACATATTAACATCAAATTGTCTAGCTTAAACTTAACGATTTTAAGACATCAATAATTAGAGTTGGGAAACTTCACAATATGTTTATGTTGTACCTATATCCCCGTCCTGCTGTTTGGCCCCGGCACGAGAGGCACCAACTCTTGTCGCTGGAACAACTGTAAAGTTTAGGACGTAATTGGATAAGCCATGTTGGTTCCAAGTGGTACTTTACTATTAGAAGTATTGCCCAGAGAAATGTAATTAAGGAATTCTAGCATTTGTATGTGGTTCTATAAAACAAATTTGTTAAAATAAGCTTCTTACTGTCGCTGATTAACTTATCCGGCATGTATATAACGTACATATGCTAGCCCGCAATCAAACATCAAACATAATAATTTGGTTATCTGTCCGTCTGTAGGTCTGTCTGTCCGTCCTTAACTTCGTGTAACGTCCGTAATTTCGTTAGAATTGACGACTAAAAAACCTAATTAAACGGCCGGAGATGGGGTTTGAACCCCGAGCCAGAAAACCCGAACCGGCCGCCTGACGTATGGTGGACGTGGTACGTATATAGACTAGAGCCTAGCAAAGACGCGAACTAATGTTCCGTCATTTTTGACGGGTTACAATTAGTACTGTATAAGTATTTTAAAATTATAAGGTGTAGGTAACATCAGCGTGCATTTTTTCCAGTTTTTTGACATACCTATATATTGTAATACTTACTTATACCTATCGAATATTATAAATTCTTTGAATTTAAGGGGTAACACTATTCCTTGAACCTAAAATTTAGGTAGATATTTGGTATTTTTCACAATAAATTAATTAATTATTTTATTTTATCGATATAATATGTAATACAAAAATGTCACCTAGTTCCGGTTCGATCCAATCTTCTTCAGGACACGACATTATACTTATACAATATTATAGTATACTTTCGTAAAATAATCTATTTTAAATTTTTACAAGGTCATTATCATTTTATTCGACTTGTATTAAATTGAATGAATTGTTCATAATCTAAATATGTTAATGTAATGATAGTCGAACTTTTTGCAAAAAATAAATCAGGAATATTGAAAAAAAAAATACAAACTTTGATATTGCATATCATAACTAATAATTTAGGTCATGGTTGCTTTATCATTTTCAACTCATTATCAAATCAGGAATCCATCCGTAAAGTTTTTGCTACTAGCTATGAGACACCCTGCATACAACTTCCAAAATTTTTATATTTTTGGTAGTCAAAACATGGGTGAAATTTGTGAACTTACATTGAGTAAAGTGATCACTTAAGCCAGCTGTACGACAGGTCGTAAGCTCTATAAACGCCCGAAAAGTCATTCATACCTAGCTTCATCTCTGAGACATCTATAATACATCTTGATTACTGATGTTTCCTATGGAGCTAAAAAAATCCAGTTGTTTTTTGAAAATTTTGAACACAATCAAAATATTCTAATTTGTTATTAATCCCAATTATAATGATTTCGCTGTCTGTCCGTCCGTCCATCCGTTCATGTAACGTCCGTAACGTCTTTATAGAATAAAAACTTTTTTCTTTTTTCAGTACATTTCATGAAATTTTTAGGTTTTTTAATTTTATTTGATATTCTAACAGCTTACTAATACAAATAAATAATAGAACATATAAATATATATATAGAATGATAAATAAAAATATTGAGCCAATTATAAGAATTCGCTTGATAATTTTTTTTTGACAGGGTTGGGTTTTTCACACGTCATTTTTGACAGGTTACAGTTAGTATAATATTAATTCGTTTAGGTTTTGTTTTTATTTTACAAAAATGTGCAAAATTAAAAAAAAAAACGAAATATCGTCGCTGTACCTATACAGGGTTATTTGAAAAACATTAATAACCTCGCAGGGCTATATTCCTGCCTTGATTATGAGTCGAAAATGTTCAAGCTATTATGACCTAATATCAATAGTTATGGAGGTATGCGACATCAACGTTTGCATTTTTTTTCAATATTTCTGACTTATTTTTTGTATAAAGTTTGACTATCATTACAGTAACTTATATCGAATATGAAAAATTCATTCCCTTTAATACAAGTCAAATAAAAAAATAAAAACCTTCGAATTCCAATTGGAAAACATTCCAATTGGAATTTTTTCAGGGTTTTTATCATTTTATTTAACTTGTATTGAAACGAATGAATTTTTCGTAATTAATATTAGTTACTATAATGATAGTCCAACGTTTTACAAAAAATAAGTCAGAAATATTGAAAAAAAATGCAAACTTTGATGTCGCATATCTCCTTAACTATTGATATTAGGCCATAATAGCTTGAACATTTTCGACTCACAATCAAGGCAGGACTATATTCCTGCCTTGATTGTGAGTCGAAAATGTTTATTAATGTTTTACAAATAACCCTGTATGTACAGCGACGATGTGCAGCTTTCCAATTTTTAATGCATCTAGGACGTATAAGGTGTAAAATGAAACTTTTTTTTTGTGAAATGTGACGGTATGGAATTGTACAAATGGATATCCTGCCGGTGGAGTATTGCGTTACACACCGGTGGGTATGTTTACTGCCGGGGATTTTATTAAAAACGAAAAGCAAATCCGTCCTTTGTTCATATAAGTAAGTTTGCTTTGAGAAAGGGAGCCTTTGATAGCGGTATCGGGTTTTCTTGGATTTAAGTATCGATTTTGAGAAATGGCCCGATAATACTATAAGTACCTACCTAGGTTTGGGCCGACCGCACATTTTAGTTTTAAAAATACCACATTTCACTGTCTAGTGCTGCGAAGAATTCGGTAATAAGCTAATCAATTTTGTGAATAGAAAACAAAGTATAAAATTGTACAGAGTAATGAACTAAACCCTTTCTGTAGGCGAAGGCATTGGGACACAGTTAAAATATACCCCCTCCCGCGTTTATTTAAGACAAAATCATAATAAAGATTTATTATTGCATAATTAAATCCCCTACAAAAAGTATTTTTTATAGTAGACGTTATTTAAAAAATAATTATTATCATTATTTCCGCACCGAGTCTCTTCAAATAAAAACGTGTTTTTGTAATAAGATGCGATTTATTCAATTAGATATTATACTTTTTAACAGTATTTAGTTTGACTTTTTTACTGTTTCAAAATTTGTAGTAATTTTTAAATAAATCAAACGTATTGGAACCAGCCGTCGAACCAGATCATGTACCAAGAAATTTAGTTACGTTAGTTCATTTTAATTTTAATTAATTTTTATTAATTTTTTTTTTAATTATTTTTTTTAATAGATAATATATATGATTTCTTTTGTAACAATGAAAACTAGCAAATATTAACAATCAAATTATTATTATTATGTGTTATACCTCACCAAAAAGAATTAATATTCTTGTGTGTGATGAGGGAATTGAAAAACATTCGTTTAAAAATCATATAAAAACAAATCCCCATAAAAGAAAACTCATTAGAAAATAAATATTTATTATTTATTCTTAACGCATTTAAAAATAAATACATTTTTTAACAGGTAATAAATTTATTAATCCTAATTATAAACTTAGGTTAACGATACTTTTTTTATCTCCCAATTTAATTTCCACCATAAGACATGAAACTTTAGTAAGTAGGTAGGTACTCAAAAAAAATAGGATGATTTATTTCTGTGTATTAATGGTGTTATTCCGTAAGAGATTTAAATCTACTGATATGTGAGAAATCTATAATAAATAAAAAAATTGTCGGTATTTTATACATTTTAATGTATTGAAACTTGCTTGTAAGAAATAATTTATCATTATATGGAATTTTTAATATAATATTGGTCAAGCTAGTTATAGCATATTAATGAAAAGTAAAACACAAAAGTTGCATTTATAGCATATTAATGAAAAGTAAAACACAAAAGTTGCATTTATAGCATATTAATGAAAAGTAAAACACAAAAGTTGCATTTATAGCATATTAATGAAAAGTAAAACACAAAAGTTGCATTTATAGCATATTAATGAAAATAAAAACATAAAAGTACATGAGACGTATTAAAATATTCCTAAAATTTAATAAAAAATAATATCATAATATAGAAATGCCTAAGATGGGATAAAAAAAATATCAATGGAGGATTAGCTGGATGAGCTGTAAGGAGACGACATGCATGTTGAATGTTATATTTATTTTCTTTTACGGTAAAAATATATTATTACCTAGAACAGTTTTTATGTAGATCAGTTTGTACAATACAACCAAACAAACATTTATTTTTCCCAGAAAAGTCGCACTCCAGGCATCGGACGTCCTGAATATTAATTTTATTGTATTTTAGTTAGTTAGTTTATTTTTTATCTTTTAACAAATAAAACATTAACAGGTCTGTTTATTTAAAGAAAAAGAAGACCATCTATCAGGATCTATATTTATAATTTGTCTAATTATTGACTCTGAGAAATGGTTCTAGAGTGATATTAGAGAACAAAGTGTAAATATTTTATGCACATTTTGAATATGACATGATTACAATTTACACTTTTATGTCTTATTGATAAAATAAATTGTAAACAATATTTAGAATAAAATAAAGACTGTTGCAAATCAATAAATACTATTTAGGAATGAGTTCTATATTAACTAGTTTTACCAGGAATTTAATCAAGTTAGCAATTTTTTTAAGCTTCAGTTTGGATAAAACAATTACTGGAGCTTGCTTGCAGAAGAATAATTATTTATTATGATAAATTTCAGAAGCCTCACAGAGATGAAGTTTATTAGATTGCTCTGTGCAACTTCCATATTTCATCATAATTAATTAATAATGTTGTTCTTATTGTACTCGATTTAAATTTAGTCATTTTCTGCATTGACTTTATAAGTTTATTAATATTATTCTCCTTCTTTTGAAACTAACAATCTCCCTAGTAACGTGTAGAGTCAGGGCTGGCAGTGATCTGTCCGAGCCCTTTAAAGCGCTCCACGGGGTGAGACAAGGAGATGGATTGGCCTGCCTCTTATTCAACATAGCCTTAGAAAAAGTTATTCGTGGCTCAGGAATTGAGATAAGAGCAACGATATTTGACAACTCTGTGCAACTATTAGCTTACGCTGATGATATCGACATAATTGCGAAAACTCCCGATGCTTTATGTAATGCCTTCATAAATCTTGAAAGTTCTGCCAAAAACATGGGTCTCATAGTAAACCAGCAGAAGACCAAATACATGGCCGTAAGATGCAAACAACAAATCCCAACTCTCTCGTGTGGAAGTCAAAATTTTGAAACGGTACCGAGATTTACATACCTAGAATCCCTGATAACAAGCAACAATAATACTACAGAGGAGATCCAGAAGCGCATAGTGAGCGCAAATCGCTGTTTTTTCCGCCTACAAAAGCAGATAAAATCTAGACTGCTGTCCAGAAACACCAAGATATTAGTGTACAAAACGCTCATTAGGCCAGTGCTCACGTACGCAGCTGAAACGTGGGTATTAACTAAGAGGAATGAACGAGCACTGACGTTTTTGAAAGGAAAATGTTGAGGCGTATCTTCGGACCGGTTCTAGAAAATGGACTTTGGCGTAGACGTTACAACAAAGAGCTCTGTACTCTATTTAAGGAGTCAAACGTCACAAAATTTATAAAACTGGGAAGACTTCGGTGGCTGGGTCATGTGGATAGAATGTCCGAGCATCAAGCACCAACGTCCCTGCTGAACTCAAGGCCAATAGGGCGAAGGAGCTTAGGAAGGCCAAAATTAAGATGGAGTGACAACGTCCTCAAAGACATATCTGCCTTAGAGCTTCGGAACTAAGACCGGCCAAGACCCACAAAGGGTTGTAGTGACAAGAGTGATGATGATGGTGATTCTCCTTCTTTTACCATCTAATCATTTTATTTACTGCTGCCCGGAAAAGCTCCACAGTACGGCTATACGATTAAATTACAATGGAAAAATTACGCAGTAAAAATTTTATATATTTTAAAAACCTAACCCAACATAACATTTTTTTTTCATGTATTTTTCAAGTAGATTCGTGATATGTTTTATCAAACTGGACACGAGAGGCATTCCCTATACAGGTAATAATGATGGTCTTTTAACCGGTGATAGACTAACATTTGTATCCGATTGCGTCGATGGTTGGCAACTGATTTTTAGCAACTGACAACGGACAACCATCGGTACTAGACAACAATTATATCTTTGTTATCAATCATCGATGCAATCGGATATAAATTCCAAATAACTGTAGCGAAAATAACCGGTTAAAATAACGGTTTAACCATCACTGACAGGTACTATCCAAAACGTGTATTAATATAAATTCTGCAAAATTACTGACTACGTATTCTTCAATTCAATTCTTCATTTTTATGCTATTTTTATTCAACACTAGGTAAACAAATGTTGCACATTGAAAATTGTGTTTTTTCGAAAATTTGTCCATTTGTCTTGGCGTGGAATGATACCAATACTTTTACTGAATGTAATTTTACTTAGTTATTGGGCGTTGTATTTTCGTGTTAATTATTTTTGCGTTCGGTGAAAAAAATGTATAAAGCGCTGAAACCACAGTCTACCAAAATATATAGACATGAACTAGCGAAATTTCTCGGTAGGCAGTCTGGTTCCAATACGTTTTGGTTGTTAAAAAAATTATTTATTGGTTTGGCTTTTTACTCTGTGGAATGACATGAATAATTTATATATAAATAAAACATTTTGGGTTTGAGTGCACACTATTAGTTTGGAGAACTACATAAGTTCTCATCTATAATAAGTCTATATTTTCATCTGTAGCTAAAAAAAGCCCATACTAGTATAATATAATAAAAATGCTTTTATCACCGACCACCAAAATTGTTTATTATTATTATTATTATTTGACAGGCAAGCAGCTTTTGCCTGTGTCGTGTGCCTCTCAGTGTAATAACCATCTAAAGCAGTGGTTCTTAACCGGTGGTCCGCGGACCACTAGTGGTCCTTGGAAGCATTTCAAGTGGTCCGCGAACCATGCCAATAAATAAGTGATAAGAATCCACACGACATAACCCGCACTTATGAGCAGGAGTTTTCGGCACTTATGATTATTAAAAACAAACAACGAAATCGTTTGGATGCCACTGCCGACATGCGTTTAGCTTTAAGCAGCACTAAACCAAGGATTCATAAATTAGTAACAAGTATGCGAGCACAAATATCTCACTATTTTTTAATTCATTTTTTATTATATTATTTACAATTATATTTTAATGAGATTTTGTGCTTACATTGGCATGTGAATTTACTTTAAAAAATAAATAAAATTAATAAAACTGATTTTAATAATTTTATACGTTTTTTATTTGTTGAAATCTAAAAGAACCCTTTATTTACTTACATTTATTTACTGAATATTATTACCTCCAAATCAATAAACCAACTGGGTGGTCCATGGCATAACGGAAAGTTTGTCAAATGGTCCCGCAGGACTAAAAGGTTAAGAACCGCTGATCTAAAGTATTCCTGAACCCGTTGACTGAACTGGCAGATACAATTTCCTCCGGTAAGCTGTTCCAGGCATCCACCACTCTATTGATTAGGAAGCGTTTCCTTGGATTCAAGGAAAGGTCTTATTTAGTTTCAGGTGGTGTCTTCTCAGTTGAAGATTGATATGGTGAAAAAATGCTCAAAATCTGAACAGTGGTTAAAGCCATTCAAGATTTTTTATGTCTCAATCAGATCCCCGCGATTACGGCATTCCTGCAGAATTGGGAGCTTTAAAATTCTTAGCCTTTCCGAATATTCTAGACCACTTAGACCAGTCGGTATTTTCGTTGCACGTCTTTGCACATTTTCGAGTAGTGTAATGTCTGTAATAAAAAACGAATTCCAGATTTTAAATCCATACTCCAGGATCCAGGAAAAAAACCTGGACACTTAGGTGATGAAAAGATGTTTTCAATTAGGTAGAGGATAGTTAGATCTTTTAGCTCTTGTCGTAATGTGATCACACCATTTCAAATCCTCTGCTACAGTAACACCCAATTGCTTAATAAATAATGACTTAAACTAACTTAAACTTCCTTGTCCATAAATTGGAACCACGTCTGATGCTAATATGTTCTCCATGTTTAAAAATATATTATGAGCTTGTAAATTTTGAAAATGATGAAAATGTCAAAATTAATATTACAATGTCTTAATAAATAAGTCACGCTATAATACAAGAAGACGTTTTTACTTACGAGACTCGGATAGGAAAAAAAAATCGTCTATTGTAAAAAATACGCCTTGTTAACTAGAGGATGTTTTTTGTTTGTTTTTTACCTTCCACAGCTACGATCCTGTTTCAATATTTTACAAAAAAAATATTTTTAAAATTTCTGCAACGTTTAAATCATTTTATTTGACTTTGTATCAAAGCGGATGATTTAATATTCAATATACAGGGTATTTGGAAAACATTAATAACCTGCCTTGATTATGAGTCGAAAATGTTCAAGCAACCATAACCTCAATAGTTATGGAGATATGCGACATCAAAGTTTACACTTTTTTTTCTCAATATTTCTGACTTATTTTTTGTAAAACGTTGGACGATCATTACAGTATCAATCGAATATAATCGAATCGAATATATATTACACCGAATATAAAAAATGTGTACCTTTTAATACAAGTCAAATTCAAGAAAACATTCCAATTGGAATTTCTGCAGAGTTTTTATTTTATTTAACTTCTAATGAAACGAATGAATTTTTCATCATTGATTAAAGTTACTGTAATGATAGTTCAACATTTTGCAAAAAATAATTCAGAAATATTAGAAAAAAATGCAATCTTTGATGTCGCATATCTCCATAACTATTTATATTATTATGTCATGGCTGCTTCAACATTTTCAACTCATAATCAAGGCAAAGTATTGTGTACTGGCTCTGTTACACCCTGTATACTGTATTTCTAATCTGTGATATTATGATTGGTTAAATTTTTTATCCGAAATACAAGACTCTGACAAGAGCGTAAATTAGGCATATTTGCAAGACAACCGATACTTAAGGCAGGAATATATAGTCCTGCGAGGTTATTAATGTTTTCCAAATACCATGTACATTATTTCCATGTTGGTCTAACGTTTTACACAAAATAGGTCAGAAATATTGGAATAAAGTGCGAACGCAAAGTGTAAAGTATATTTTGAATTCAAAATCTAATACTGAAAACTCTCCCGAACTTTTGCTCCTGGCTACGAGATGTTGTGTATAATAATTAAACCCATTTAGCACAGTATACTAAGAACAGTAATACGTCTTCATACAAACTGGCCGCTACCAATTAGAATGTGTGTGTGCGTGCTCGGCGCCGTGTACGCACGCACTGTGACGCACACATTCACATAGAATATGGGGGCATAAGGCGGCGGCAGTAAGGGCCGTGCCTTCGGTGCCATTCGCGCTCGCAGCCACCGCTTTAGAAAAAAAAACGCATCCTGAAAAAAATGCCTTTTTATATGTTTGTGGGGCTTTACTAAGAAGGTGTGTTGATTATCACAAAGACTGTGAGTTTTTGAAAGTCTACGTTGATGTTATTCAGCGTTCTTGCAATTTAAGTGCAGAAACTAGGTATACCAATTACAGAAATTTTCGGGTTTCGTGTCTACCTTATGCGTCGGAATCTCAGACGCTTCGAGTTAAAAGAAAGGGAGTAAAAATAAAGTGACAACCCCAGCGTCAACGCAAGAGTGGGCTAATAACTCGCCGACAGGCCGGAGATAAACTACTGTTCCGGGTATGCTGCGCATTTAGCGAAACAAAGTGAATTTTTTGTGTTTTTTATTTCGTTGATTTGTGTCGAATATGATAATGTCAACATTATCATATTCGACACAAAAATTAAGGGGAAATTTTACACGGTTTTTGAATTAATCACGACGCGGGGATTTTGAAATGAATCGTGAAATCCAAATATTTAAACGGGTTGCGAGCGTGGTGGGGGCGCAGATCACATAAGCCCTGGCCCGCGAGATCCACACGTCCGCCCCGCCCTCGTCACCAGTCTGACCATAAATTGCAATAAACCCGGACATTTGTGCTTTTTCAACATTCCATAGCGTTAGTTAGTACATCCGTGTTCTTGCAGTGCACAGTGGGCGATCCAAACTGAACCGTAGATATTGAACTATTAAAAAATTTAAAAGAACTATAAAAAAGTAACCCATTAAAAACAAGTTTTTATTATACCCCCTTTCTTTGTAAAATATAATAACAATTATAGACGAATTAAAACATGTAACATAACACTAAACTTACAGGAATTTAATATACTTCTAAAATGTCAGATGTTTCGAACTTTGATAAGACACTTCATGCTTTGTGGAGTGAAGTACCTATTATGTATACCGACGGAGTAATTCAAATTTAGAAAATATTTCGCGACGTTATCGGGCCGCCTTTGCTAGTAATCAAACTTTTGTAATGATTCCAATTTATATATTTATTATTATTATTATAATAATTATCATTATTTTTTAACGAAAATTTGATAGATCTTCTTGATCGTCGCCACGAGTCTGCTTGCAAAGTTTCAGCTCTATTGGATAACGGGAAAAGGGTCAAAAATCGATCCAAAGTTATTTCGTCGGCAAGCCGGCAAGCAAGCAAGCAGACGCCACGAGTTAATATAAAGGGAATAAAAAAACATGGAATTTTTATGTGTAACACCTTTCCCCTCGCTTTCCTGCGGTCTGTGGCAGTGATTTCGTGAAAATGGACGGAAATGCGTGACAGGAAATAAGACGCCAGGGAAGCGCAATTTCATTTAAACAATGAGCGCGCGCGATGGAAAAAAATCATCGGTTACAAACAAATCAGTGTCCAGCAGGTGCCATCACACTTCCAACAGTAAACGCTTCTGATTTTGTATATATGCTGCGTGACTGGTGTCAAGCGTGTGGATGTTGTAACTTTGATATATTTTGTGATTATTTTTAAATATTTATTCAAACTGTTCATACAATGGGGCACACTACCGCCATCTATGAAAATAAATTTAAAACAATAAAAAAATATAATAATAATTGACCAAACACATTTCAAAACAAAATGCGTGTGTAGACATACGGTACCTACCTAGTGCGGCAAAATTCAATAATAAATAAATGCATATACATTTTCTTTATTTGTATTTACTAATGATGTTAATTTCTGTTGCTGATCAATTGATATTTTTAATTGTGAGATGTCAAATTTTACACACCACATGCGACTACTGTGAGGCTCGCTCGTTTTTTTATTATTATTATTATGAGAACTCTTTCTATCTAAGAAAGATAATTGAATTAGTATGTGTAAGCCGTGTGTACGACGCATATTGTTTCGTTGTGTTGGTGTTTCCGGGTATAAACACCAACACAACGAAACAATGTGCCTCGTTTTCACGGCGTACACCTACTAATTCGATTGCTTTTCTTAAATGGAAAATAGTATACCACGCTTCACCTATTTGTCTGTCTGGACGGAATCTTACAATCTATATATTTCACTTCATTCTCAATATCTAAATAATCTCAATATAAAAAATGGTTGCCTCACTCCATATAAAAGCGTGGTCGCTTACGATATTGATATAGATTACAGAATTCTGTTATTGATGGAGGGAAAGCACCCACGCTTTTATTTGGAGGATGAGGCAAATATTTTGTCACTGAAAACTTTTGTGTGAAGTCACAGCACAACCACTAAAGTAAACTGAAATGCAAAACTATTTGAAACCGCGAGGAAGTGTTAAACAAACCAGCCGCCAATACTAACAACTAAAGAGATATCCGCAGATTACAGATTTCTGTTTCACGTCGGCAAAAAGACGGGCTTTATTTATCGCAGCAGCGATATGCATCGACGTCCGTAGATACCGATATTAAAAACCATTGGGAGGATTTTTCAAGACGGTGGTATTAAAGTTAAAATCTGATTTGTGTTAAATAACTTCATGGTGTGAAGATTTCACACGGTGAAATTATTTAGGCTTGTTTAGACGTTATACTGACCTGCTGAAAATTAACATCATCCAAGTCCAAATAATCAAACTTAGTCCAAAAAAGTCAGTCATCATCGATCAATAACACAGTCCATTAACTGTGATACAGTTTTATTTTAGTGGTGAATTTTCACAAATTCACCACTAATATGTGGTGTTCACTCTTGTATCGATTGAACACATCATTAATGGTTTAGTTTTTATTTGATTGATATCATTATGACATTTCTAACATTAAAATGTAAAAAAATTATTATATTTAAAATAATGGTTGAGTTTGGATCAGCCTTTATATATCCATGTATATACGAGCCAATAATGTCCCGACTAATGTTTAGTCAAACTATAATACTATTTTTTTGTATTATAGTGTGACCTAATGTAAATAAGAAGAAAATTCAAGAGATAAAAATTAAATTGTATCGGCATTTATAATCATACATTTTTAGATAAGGAATCAGGCGGTGTTTAAAAATTAGATGAATCATTTAAAAAATACTTACATATCGAAAAAATCTAAATATAATAATTTCGTTGTCCGGAATGCCAACTTTAGATAATTATAGTGTGACACGCATTCAGCGCTCGGCTCAAGTTGCCCGGTCATGCAAGGGTTGTTATTTATTATTATTTCCCGCGATTTTTCACGGGTGCACGGCTAGTACATATAATAATTAATGCATATACTAAATAATATTATTTAATTCTTTTAGCTCTGTAAATAGTCGACTACCTTCAAACATGTAATTCCTAGTTAGGCAGTCGAAGTGTAACACAATACAAAAAATAAGATATGAATAAAACTATTTTTTTTTTATTATTATCATTCACGAAAGACTACGTATTGAAAAGGTTCGTCTCAAATTTTTCGTACAAGGTGGTTTATCGTAGTTCCACGGATTGGATAAGTTCTTGAGTTCGTATCCCGGTGGGAACCAAATATTTTTTTGATAGATTTTTTTTCTATTTAACTTTGTATTTGATTTATAACAAAACTTTTTAAAAGCATATGTATAGAATGTTTTAAACATCATTGTATTGAAAATTGCAACTTCACAATGAAATTAGTTTTTTTTTCTTTCCAATAAGTCTTTAACAGCCTAACACCTAAGGGTCTAAAAGCCTTAAATAGACCTTTAAGCCTGACATTTTTTTCAGATCTTTCTTAAATCCCTCTATTCAGAGGTTTATTTGTACCAACGAAAAAATGCTTTGACCTCAAAATAGGCCGAAATTGCAGCTTTAACTTTTTTGTCGTCCGAAAAATTCTTCTTTCGAAGCATTTTATTTACGTTCGGGTATAAATAAAAATCGGAATTACAGTTTGGAAGCCACGATCGTGAAGACAAGCCAACGCAATATTGCTCCGCAGCACGGAAGTTTTCATGAACTCCACCTGCGTCCTACACTTTCTTTTTCTATCCTTTATAAATATTCGGCCGTATTCTGAAATAAGCAATATTGCCATTTCGATATCTAAACAGTTATTGCATAATATTATAATGTCATCAATTTTGTCGTTTTAAATTTGACACTTTTTAAATTAATGAATTCAATCAATCAAAAAGCTCTGAAACTTAAACAAACGTTAAGTTATTCACAAAATGTGTAACATCAAACCTTTCAAAGTTAAAACGACAAAATTGATGGCATTACAATGTTGTACAATAACAGTCAGGAAACCGAAATATGGATAGAAAATATAATATCATTTAATACAGAAGCAATAGCGAAAGTAAAAGGAATATACTTAGGTATGTATGTAAAAAAATAAATGTATAAACGCGTGTATTAATTAAATAATGAATTAATACAGTTTAATTAGCAAATAAATTAATTAAGATCTGTTTCCGACTATTGAGTATTTGTGCAATTGCAGTTGACAATAATGTATTTATGAATAATGCTGTATCGGAAAAATAACAGTAGTCTTGTGGTGTCCACAATGACTACTGCAAAATGGACACCAAAGACATTTGAATATCAATGTTATCATAATATGTAGGGGAGATGTAGGCAATCAGAGTCACTAGGCAATGGTGGTCACCTCAAAATAACAGAAACCGAACGCAATCAACTGGTACCGACATGACTATGCGCCAGCTTCACGTCATTCCCGTGCGCCGTCGCTCGCTCACCCAGTTTACGCGACGCGCTGGAGGATTTCGCGCCATTTTTATGTAATTTTACGAGTTGATAAAACCAGAGGTAAGTCTTGAATTACTAAATATTTATTTCTGTACTTGTGTTGAAATAAACAATACTTATGTAGTAACCGTAACATGTTAAATCGATAATTAAAACTCAGATTGATAATATGTTGTCAACTTTTTCATTTGGATTCATTTTTTCTCATTTTCGCCCATGCGGGCAATTGGAGTCACAACAATGTTTTGACTCCAATTGCCTGCATTGGTGACTCTAATTGCCCACATTATCGATGAAACAGCGTATTTTTTGTTTGTAGATGCCGAAAGTTCATCCCAGGAAGACAAACAAAGCTAGTTGTTCTATGGACCAACTAGAAAAAGCTGTAAAGCTCATGGACGAATAGAATTATTCAATGAGAAAAGCCGCAAACTTCATGAATATTCCATCCTCGTCTCAATTCGAACACGCAATGCCATTAACATCTAGGAACCTGCCAAGTATCCAAAATTTCATCCAGATGCCTGAAAAAGCTCCAAATCATAAGAAAAGACAAGGAAGAAAAAAGCTGCATGCAACAATTTTGACTTCCACACCGATCAAAGACTCTGAGAAGATAAAGACCGAAGAAAGAGCTCTGGCTGAGAAAGAGAACAAAAAGAAATCTAAAGCTGAGAAAAGTAAGGGAAAACAAATGGTAAAGAAAAGCAACTCACAGAAGGATAGAGTTAAAAAGGTTAAGAAGAAAATCCTGAAGGAATCAAATGATTCTTCGACGTCAAATGTGAACATGGATGAGTTATGCCAGGACGGTAAAGACGACGATGCAGATGACAATAACATGTGTCTTGTATGTGGAGAATTTGGTCGAGACAAAGAAGTATGGTATCGGTGCACGTTTTGTGGGGTTTGGGCTCACGCCGACTGTACTGGGTGGGACTCGGCTAGCAATTATGTATGCTACATGTGTTGATCATCATTGTCCACATGCTGATTACCATTGCCAACCGATGTTGACGATGGTGATCAAAGCTATTTTTTTTTAAATCTCTATTGTTACTAAAAAGTTATTAAAGCTGATCTCAATTGAAAGTTAAATAAGTAAAGTTTATTATAAGAGTTTGACAATAAATAGTTTACAAATAGATTTCAATTTATTTCAATTCTTGCTTAAGTGATCCCCATTACCTACATCTCCCCTACCCATCGGCTGCCTTCTGTCCTCCCCTGCATAGAGATTTGTTTTCTCACTGTGGGGTTACGTGTCCAAAGCATACATCTTTGCTTCGTTTTATAGTTTTATTACTTCTCTTAACCAATTCACGTATCTTAATACCTCATCGTTGGTAATGTGGTCAACTCAGGAGCGTTAGCACACGTGTTATAGCCACATCTTAAATGTCTTCGTCCTTTTAATGGTGGCTTCTTTAATGTCCACACCATGACCTCATAGAGCAGCACAGATATAACGTAGAATTTTATTGCCCTCCAATGAAATTTTACTTTATATCCGTACTCAGGCGTGCGCCTCGATTGCTGAAAAAGTCACTTTAATATTCAAAATTATAAATGAAAACAAGTAGTTAATATTTTTAACGCTGTATTATTAATCAACATATTTATTTTTCACCCTTTCGCCTACAACCGGGTACCCGGTCACCCTTTTTAAATTTTAGGTTTTTAAATCATTGCTTTTTTTTAAAAAAAAAAACGTATTCATTCAAATTAATTTTATTTTAAAGTTTACAGGACACTCGTTCAATATTTGGGTTAATATATTTCATTACAAAATAAGTATAGACCTTTCCATTTAAGAAAGACAATCGAATTAGTTTTGTGAATGTAAGCCGCTAATTCAACCGACAAAAAGATACTATAAATACTAGGGCTTACCAAAGATGCGAACCGTCGTTCCATCATTTTTGACGGATTACAGGTAGTAACGATTATAAGAGTCAGTATGAACAACATTAGGTAAACAAAGTTTGTGACGTGAAGACTCGAAGAAAAAATAAAAACAAGTAATAAATCAAAAAAAACTAACCCAAAAAAACAAGTTTTTATTTTACTCGCTTTCTTTGTAAATTATGTTTACCATCATGTAATTAAATAATCGATTGACTGAAAATGAAACATGTCTAGACAAATATCTATGTCAGAAATCTCTAAAAATATCTCTTTATTATTTGATTTCTTCCCAAAAAACCGAAGTGTTCTGTCATCTGTGAACCAATTGTCATAAATTTTCGTAATTCGTAGTGAAGTACCTATTATACCTACTGACGAAGTAATTCAAATTTTAAATATTCCGTGACGTTATCGGGTCGCCGTTGGTAGCTTTTGTAATGATTCCAATTTGAAAAAACCATTAAAAATTAAAAAATCCAAAATAATACTATAATTATTATTTTTTTTTAACGAAAATTTGATAGATCTTCTTGATCGTCTCCAAGAGTCAGCTTGCAAAGTTTCAGCTCGATTGGATTACGGGAAAAGGGTTAAAAATCTATCCAAAGTTTTCTCGTCAAGGAAACAAGCAAGCAGACGCCACGAGTTAAAAGAAAGGAAGAAATAAGACATGCTTTTATATGCTTTCTTTGCATATATTCGTCATTGATTTTTAACATGACCCATGCAGCATAAATTTTAAATCGGAACATTTGTTCATACTAATATTGGTGTACAATAATACTACAGAGGAGATCCAGAAGCGCATAGTGAGCGCAAACCGCTGTTTTTTCCGCCTACAAAAGCAGATAAAATCCAGACTGCTGTCCAAAAACACCAAGATATTAGTGTACAAAACGCTTACTAGGCCAGTGCTCACGTACGCAGCTGAGACGTGGATACTAACTAAGAGGAATGAGCGAGCACTGGACGTTTTTGAAAGGAAAATTTTGAGGTGTATCTTCGGACCGGTTCTAGAAAATGGACTTTGGCGCAGACGTTACAACAATGAGCTCTATACTCTATTTAAGGAGCCAAACGTCACAAAATTTATAAAACTGGGAAGATTTCGGTGGCTGGGTCATGTGGAGAGAATGTTCGAGCATCAAGCACCAAAGTCCCTGCTGAACTCAAGGCCAATAGGGCGAAGGAGCTTAGGAAGGCCAAAACTAAGATGGAGTGACAACGTCCTCAAAGATATCTCTGCCTTAGAGCTTCGAAACTGGAGAGAGCTGGCACTAGACCGAGATGAGTGGAGGAATATTATTGAGGAGGCCAAGACCCACCAAGGGTTGTAGTGCCAAGAATGATGATGATGATGAATATTGGTGAATCTCGAAGCTATGTCGGTAATGAATGTTCAATTATAATGAAGAATTATTCATTTTAATCTAAATAATCACCGAATCATGTCAAAATTATTTAATAATGTATAGTCATACACTTTCAGTAAATGTTGAGAGTTTCAGAGCTCTAGCTTTTCAGGAAGTTGGTAAAAAATCCATTACGAGGTTCCACCTCAATAAACATGCAAACAAATAAAAAGAGTTAAATAAAAGCGTATAATAATTTAATAATTATATATCTCTTTGTAAAAAAAAATACCCAATTTCTGCTTAAATTTTTATTGTTAATTGTAATGGATTTGCGGAACGTATGTTGCGACGCGCGAAAGGGACAAAGCATGAAAGAGAGGGTAAATGGATAGAAGGACGAGCAGAGCAAGTGAAAAGGCTTTTTTGCATTATATCGAGACCGATCGCTTTTGTTCATTGCTATCACCGTATCTCTGTAAAACGTATCGTTACCGCCAATAAATTGTCTACAACAAGATCTTTTAGTGGAATAAACCCAGCACAAAAAAGAACAAGACAAGAATATCACATTAATGATACAAAAATAATTAATAATATTAAATACAACAATAATTAATAAAAAATTTCATTAATATTTAACACTTTTATAATATCTTATTTCTTCGAAATGTACTTTAAGAATTTGTTCTCTTGAATCCTCGTAAATTTGCCATTAAACTTCTTTCATTTAGTTCTTAAAAAACTGTTTAAACTCAGTTCGTCGTGGAGCGTCTCCGTTTCTGAAATACTTGTTTACTTAAACCCTTCTTTGAAGAATGATCCGATTCATCTCTAAGATACGAACAACAATAGAACTTCCCGAGACTCTCGAAGACGTCCACGGTAGCGAACAAATTCCTGAGGAGTGGCATTCTCACCATTCCAGCTTTATTGTCGTGGTGTATACCTACTCTTGGTGCGTCACGACCAGACTGCTCTCTGACTAATTTATTTTTAGATGCCATTAAAAAAAACATTTTAGAAGCATTTTTATTGACTTAAATTAAATCATAATTATTTTCAGTATGTTATATTTTTTAGTATGTTCAAATTTTTTTATGTTCAAATTTTTTATAATATTCACATTTTTCAACAACACAAATACTGCATTTTTGTCCTAAGGGGATCGTCATTCAAGATATCTTATTCATAGCTCACAGAGATGAAGCTATTTATATAGTAAATTAGGTATGGAAATCTTTGATTATTTATAGGGCCTACGACCTATCATGTGGCTGGCTTTAGTGATCACTTTACACTTTAAGTACATGGCCACTAGTATATAGTGTATATGTGAGGTATAAAAGCAAAGGCAGCAATATCCAAAACAATTTGAAAAAATGTTTTGAGAGTAGTCACCGATTTTTTTTTTTAAGACGAAATTACTAATTTCAAATGTGCTGAATTCTACATATTATTCCTTCTGAAATCATGTTTCCTATAAATTTATAGCCTATGTTTTCTATATAATTTCGATTTTAGTACCTACATTATAAATTTATTAGTAATCCTCGTGACTGCATTCAATTATTTTTTTAGATATTATAGCTGCCTTTGCTTTTACACCCCACATATGGTATATATATAGTGACTTCCCACATAATGTATTTATGTATATGTTGATAATTCGGATGAATGTCGTATATACGTAAAAAGAATATTGCTTCATACTCTCTACTCAAAAATATATATCCCTTTACCAGCGGAGACATCTATATATTGGTTAATGGGGATGACAAATTTCAAACATAGATGGCATTAGCGTAAGTCAAAGTGAATATACAACATCCAAAAATTTGATGAATGCAGTGATCAAACATAGGTGGAATTGGTGAACGCACGTTGTGTAAAGAGATCACTTAAGCCAGCGAGACTTCCGTACCCAATTTCCCACATAAATAGCTTCGTCTCCGTGAGACATCTATAATATATCTCGATAAATGTTAATTTATTTGATTTTTTCTTGTTCAAAGATAAAAATAAAAACATGTCATTCTCTTGTCAGTTTTCTTTTTGCTGAGAATCGTAGTCACCATGAAATGTCCTGACCTTCATATTCTTGAAGATATTCTTACATCTAGTGATGGATAAAACCTCTGTGGAGACCTCTAGGCACTTGAAATTTCGGGAC
The DNA here is from genome assembly GCA_016648135.1 of Agrypnia vestita. NCBI lineage: Eukaryota > Metazoa > Arthropoda > Insecta > Trichoptera > Phryganeidae > Agrypnia > Agrypnia vestita. The sequence goes on along the minus strand of JADDOH010003409.1, from coordinate 84,637 downwards.
ACATAATTTTATAAAACGCATTGTATTTACGAACACCACTAAAATTTAACAGCTAGTAAAAGATGATCTTTTAAGAGACTTTTATATGAATCTGACGTTTATTATTATGTTTACCTATTTTAGTTCGCGACACGACATAAGCTACACGAGCATATTTGATCCAACGATAAAAGACCCATATGTCATCATATGATCGTATATGTGGGGTATAAAAGCAAAGGCAAAAATATCCAAAAAATTGAAAAAATGTTTTGATTTAAGTATATCACCGAGGAATACTAATTTAAAATGTACTGAATTCTAGATTCTATGTATATATCCCTTCCAAAATTATGTTTCCTATAAATTTATTGGCTACACTTTCTACAAAATCACCAATTCAATACATTATAAATTAGTTATCCTCGGTGACCGCATTCAATTTTTTTTGATATTGCTGCCTTTGCTTTTATACCCCACATATACGTAGGGGAAGGGGGGGCATAGTGGAGTACTTAAGACTCAAATATATCTACAAGATAAAATAACAATAAGTGTTGACTCAATATCATGGTTTAATGCATTGCGAACGACTATGGATATGCTTTTCACGATTACGATAAAAAAATCTACGATGTGTGAATACATAAATGTAAAATGGCATTTGCCCCGCTATGCCCCTTATGTGGGGGCATATCGGGGCAAATGTATTGTTACTTTAACAACAAAACATAAACTGACAAAATCTTACCTTTTTCACAGACAATCTTGTTCTTTTAATTATGAAGTCCAGAAGGTACTGCTTCAAAACGAAAAATTAACCACCACAATATATAATTGAGTTCGAGAAAGAATTGCTGTTTAATTTCACATATTTTTTTTAACGAAAACACTGTTTTTAGTCTTTTTTTTATATAGCATAAACGGCTGTCGAAATGGCATGGATCGCACGTGAAGGTCACGTGCCGACTAACGACCAATTAAAGCGAGCCCTTTGAAACATTGCACGGCGTTTCGTTCGAGCTGTCATAGGGATTCCCCGCTATGCCCCGCTACCCCACTATGCCCCTCCCTCCCCTATACATAAAAAATATTGCTTCATATTCCACTATTATTAGCAGCGGCGACAACTGTGTATACTATTTCATGGGAATTACAAATTTTCGACCACAAATGGCTATAGCATAGTTACTTCAGATATTTGAAATAACATACAACTTTCAAATTTTTTTAAATGTATGGTTGCTCTTAGGGTGGAATCGTGATCGTCGCAGTGTGCAAAGTGATCATTTTAGTCAGCTAATATAGATCATAAGCCCATATAAATTGCTTCGTCTCTGTAATTTCAGAAGTGTCACAGAGACTTTTACATGGGAAATGTGTATGGACGTCTTTATAGGGTGACCCAGGATTTACAACCTGTATGGGTTGGCTGAAGCGATCACGTAAATTAAATTAAAACGTTTTTCATTTCGTCTCTGTGAGACTTTTGTAATTTATCTTAATTAATAAATATCGCTATATGGAGAGAATCCAGTAATTGTATTCTCAGAACATATAAAAAAGTGTTAATAAATATTTGTCACATCTATCAGGGTCATAACGCCTGCTAATTGTCTGTTTGCTAAATAATAAAAATAAATTAATTACTATGAAGCCTAATGTACAAAAAAAAATGAAAATCGAAGAGAACCAAAGAAAAGGACTTGTTGAATTGAATTGGAAAAGGAGGAATTTTGCGTGTCATATCAATGACGGGTGTGAAATACGTGGGATTTTTTAATTTCGATCCCTTGGCGGCATCCACATAACACTATTCTTGTAGACAACCACACGCAACGTAACATGGCGCGGAATAAATTTAATAAAATCCCTTTCTTCACGTTAACCTGGGCATAATGTATCTAAAAAAAATCACAAATAAAGCACGTAAATATCTTCGATTCTTGTTGAGGTCATCAAAATATTTCAATTCTGTAAAAACAATTAAAAACCTTGTCCGAAGCTCTTTAATACAATTCCACAGTTTTGTTACCTTCCTATAACATTAATTCCTCAAAAATAGAAAGAATACGCCATAAGTTTCTTAAATTCCTAGTTTCTTAAGTTAAATTTTCCATTTGAAAATCTTGACCACAATTATTAGATGTAATTGCTTAACTTAACAGTCCTATCGCAGAGTAGCAAAATTTGTGACATTTTATTTTTATTTAAAATAATAAAGGGACTTGTGGATTGCTCATACCCTCAATTTTACCGATTTTGTATGCTTTTTCCTCATGAAAACTACATGTAATAAATCAATCCTTTTTGAACTATATTAAAATATGCGAATTTCAATTTTATTATTAGTTATGTAATTTACATTACTGTTTTTAATCTTGTTAAATATGTTATGTAAAATATTTCCGCTGTCTCCTTAACTACACCAACGTCTATGCTAAAGGAGGCAAAAACCTTATGAAATCTGTATCATACACTATGTTTAAAGACAATTTTTAATATGAAAAATAGCCAGACCTGTCCGATCTGTCCGGCACGCTCTGAACTTATGCCGGACTAAACATGTAATGGATTGCAAATCTCAAAATAGACGTCACTCCAATAGCGCATTATTGACACTTATTATAAATTATAACAGTTATTTCTTCTTTATAATAACAAGAGATGTCGTATTATTTTCACATTTATAAATAAACTGAGGCGTGTGCTGTTATAATTATAGGGCATAAAATTGAGACCACTTTTTACATGAATGTCCTGATGTAGTGATGAATAAATGATGTTGCGAGTGGAGTGATTTAATAATTCATTACCGCTTCTAGTGTGTCACCTGCTAATTACCGCTTGTGAAGAAAATTTCGAAGCAAATCAAGAAAAATATTAGCAAAACACTATTCTAGCATTTTCAAATTTTAATTATATTTATTTTTCTTTTTCAGATATATTCAAGACTATCGGTACCAGACGAATAATTTTAAAAATAAAGATAAATTTAAAATTTTCATAGTCTAAACTGCCATAAATTTTAAACGATAAATAACAAATGCTATTTGAAAAAATTATTAAAGATAACATACACATGAAATAAAAATCATATATATGTATATTTTAAAACACAGAATTTTCTAATAATAATAACAAATAAAATAAAAATGTTTTAATGCCATCTTGCATTTGATAATTTTATTTGCATTTTTCTGTGTTTTTGCTGTCAGTGTGTTCACGTCAGTTCGCGCCTTTTTGGTGATTTTTTTTAACTATAAGGCTGTTCGAGCGATGCGTTCAGAGCCGTGCGAAGAGAGCAGGGGGCGAGTGACCATGGAGACGGACCTGCCCGGAAACAGGGACGAGGTCTGGCCCGAGGGGGGCAGCGAAGACGTCATGGGGAGGCTGAGGTCAAGAACGCGAAGGGCTTCCTCCAAACTATCAACGGTTAGTTGAATGTTTTTAATGTAATTAGTATATATTCATGAAGATGTATTATATATGTCTCACAGAATAAAGAGAAGGTAAGTATGGAAGTCTTTGTTACCCCGTCTAGCCATCGATCAAAAAAAAACGTATGCTGAACACAATTGGCCTAATAGTTTTTGAGGTATTTTTTCACCAGTCTGAAAATAGAGAAAAGGGACCCACCCATGTTCGGCATTTTTAATGCAAAAGCTTTTTCGCCGCCCATGTTTGGCATTTTTTAATGCTAAAGTGGCCATGCTCACCGCCCCGCTAACACTCATGGGAATGCGAGCGGGATGGGGAGGCGTCCACACAAAACCCCCAATACACATACTACAGTAGCTTCAAATTTCTAAAACCCAGTCAATTTATTTAATTTTTGAATGACCTATAACCACGTAGAAATTTCCATTGAACTATTGCCCTTAGAATAATGTTTGTTAGCCCTTCAACGACCCATTGATCGTTAGGTCGTACGTATTTAAAACGCAAAGAAAGAACTAAAAGTTGTTTTGTTTCAGTGCGTCTCCGTGAACTATACATTATTTTGCACTAACACTTGTAGAATTGCCTATGTATCTACTTCTGTCAGTGTTCGTCATTTTGGAATCTCCTTTGCTGGCATTTTACATCATTGTTAAAATGCAAGCCTCTTTATCTTATTAAAATTAAAAAATCATTTCGTACGATTCAATACGAGTACTACGCATGCAGCAGAGCCACGCTAAAACATCGGGTACCTATAAAGGCCCAGACCACCGCCTAAAAATATGTTTTTCTTTTCTTTATGAAATACTAGCTGTTCGTAGCCGCCGTTGCTCGGGTTAAGGATTTAGTTTGAAGTAAGTTCGTGGGGGGACAAAAAGGTTCCATTGTTTCGCAAAGTCTCTGATAAAAATAATGCTTCCATTTAATCCAGGCTAGGATGGATGGGATGTCCAGGAGAGAAATTTCGCCAACTCTACCTGCCGAGTCCTAAAGAATAAGTATGCAAAATATGGGTTAGGTCGGTCAAATTGTACAGATTTGCACGGAATATATATCAGGGGGAGAGGGAGGGGTAAAGGGTAAGGAGGAAAATGTCGCTTATTCCGCCGGGTCTTAAAGAATAAGTTTGCAGTGTTTGAGTCAGATCGGTCAAACGGTACAGATTTGCACGGAAAATATATCAGGGGATGGGGGTAGGGTAAAGGAGAGGGGGGAAATGTCGCCTATGGAACCCGCCGAGTTCTAAAGAATAAGTATGCTAAATTTGGATCAGATCGGACAAACGGTGTAGATTTGTATAGAGAATAGAGAGACAGACAGACAGACATTGAGTTTTATAGGTATAGATTTCCCTCGTTTGTTTATCTAATATATATGTAATAATTTCGCTGTCTGTCTGCCTATCCCCAAAGTCCGTAACTTTCTGGAACTACATTGGAATTACAACTTAAGATAATTAGAGTGTGACACGCAATTAGCGCACAACACGCAACGGCTCAAGCAACACGCAAGGGTCGCCCACCAAATTAAACGGCCTTCACATTTTCATATAATTATTTAATTTCTTGCCTTACTTACATCTGCAAAAAATCACGGGACATCATAATTGCATCATTTTGAAGCTGAAACTTCATGAAGAGAAAACCATTGTTTTTTTTTAATTGACTTTATTCGGTTAAGCCTAATAAATAAGCAAATATTGCGCGCACAAAATTATTTTTACTTCCATTGTTTATGGCATACGTCGGTTAATATTTTTCATTAACAAATAATTTTAAAAATTTCAACATGGCAGAGTTATTTGCTGTCCCACAAAGATCTTCCATCTTCGTGACGCGCGCAGCGGTTCGCGAAATGAAAAAGTTACCTATTTTCTTGTTAAATGGGTAATATCTATGATGTGGCATATCGAGAAATAAATTGTGCAAATAAGATCATTTTGAAAATAAGTTAAGAATCGATAATAAGCAAACAGCGCATTTTAAACGGACACTGAACAAAACCTGCCTAATTGTTTTTGAAACAGTCGGAAAAGGAGAGTTTTGAAAAAATCGCAGAAGAATAATGAAATTCTTTTGACAATTCACGTAGGTACTACGGTAGCTTCAAATTGCTATAACTCAGCCAATTTTTGGAATTTTTGAATGAGTGATAACTCAAATTGATCTCAGAACTCCACGCCCTAATATAAATGAAAAAATCGAGTTTTTGAAAATGTCAAGGTGGTCTAACCCCTTAAATTACGCCACTGGAAATATTGAACGCGGAACCAACCATCGCGGTAAAATAGTAGGTTCTAACAGTGTTGTTGTCCTGGCAACTGCTTCTCCGGTGTTTTAAAAACTAGTTATAACCCATCAAAAATACGTACTTTTATTATATATTTCGGCTGCCAGTTAAGGCTATGAGAACATCGCTATCTTACGTTAGTGATGAACATTATTAAATAGAGAATAGGCATGATGACAGTATTAAAGAATTAAAGAATAAGTGATTTTAGAGAAGAAAATATTTTGAAAGGATTCTAAAAAATGATCCAGTGTTAATAATATAGATACACATTGAGATTAATAAGATTTTCAATAAAATAAAAGTATAAAATCGTGCAATCCGCCATTTTAACTGAAACACCGGTCATAGCGAATGACGTCACGCCTCGGTACCCATCACCGTGTCTTTGAACCGTTGCCATAGACACAATACAATGTTTACCGAGGCTTGACGTCACGTAGACGAAATGACAGCTGCGGGCGTTTTTGCGCAGAATTAAAAATATGTAGATGAAAATGCAATTATTTACGTAAAACTTAGTTTATAACTGAAATAATGTTATTTTCGTTAATAGTAGACGTGTACCTACAACATAGAATGTTATTCCAAAATCTGACATCATGCCTATTATGTTTTTTTTGCTTCTTATTATTTGAGACATCTGATAACGTTAGTGACGGGCATTGTTGCATCGCGTGTTATATATTTTGATTAATGATTAATACTTATGACGCATATTCATTTTAATTTTCATTAAAGTGATATATTAAAAAAAATCTAATTCAGATTTTTTATTAAAAAAGAAAAAAGTCAATGTTTTCATTTAATTTAATAACAATTTTGAAATCATACCAACTTTGAAAACGGAACGAGTTTAGCTATGGGATAGGACGGATAGGAACACCACCTACGTTACTGCGTTTTTTTTTTCAGTATTTTGATACGAGTCTCAAATTATTTCAGAACCAAGTGGCGGACCAAGAGCCGCAGTCGGACTGGTCCTCGCAGAGTGATGAGGGAAACGGGAGCCAGAAGAAGTACCGCGGACAGTCGCAGCAGTCCTCGGCGGATAGAAGCAGGAAGAGGAAGCCGGTGCTGAGCGCGCGCGAGAGGAACCTCCGCCGGCTCGAGAGCAACGAGAGAGAGAGAATGAGGATGCACAGTCTAAATGATGCATTCCAGGTAATTATATCACTTTCAATGGGGAAATTTCACATATTACAATAACAGAAGAATATACAGGGTTATTTGGAAAACATTAATAACCTCGCAGGACTATATTCCTGCCTTGATTATGAGTCGAAAATGTTTAAGCTGATTGTTCAACTTTTTGCAAAAAAATAAATAAGAAATATTGAAAAAAAATGCAAACTTTGATATCGTATATCTCCATAACTATTAATATTAGGTCATGGTTGCTTGAAAATTTTAGACTCATAACATAGGCGGGAATTTACCGGCAAAGTTTCTGCTGCTAGCTCAGGTACACCCTGTAAATACAAAAACATATTTTCTAGACCAACCAATTATATATTAAGCCATGTATTCACTAGGGGACAAATTGTCCCTCAACAGCACGCGCGGCATAGAGTCTACGTGACGTTGCAACGTCGTGCACTGTTCCGCCACGTCGCGCACAACATAGCGCGGCATTTCTACGTGCCGTGGCAACGTTGCCATGCGCACGGTACCCGAGCGTACTCACTGCAACATTCCGCGGAGCGTCAGTACCACGTGGTATGTTTACAAGTGAATACGCATGCGCTGTATCTGTCAAGATGACAATGCGGGGAAACGAAATCGTTCTTGAACTGATCGAGCTGTATCGATCGAAGATCGCATAGAATGTCCGTCCTTCTTTCTCTTTGCAGTAAATAATTTCGCATTCTCCTCTTTTTTCTCCTCTTACTTTTCGATAAACTCATTAACATAAACAGATACGCGGCTGTCATCATAATCTCATAGGGCGATATATTTCCGCGACGTCTGGAAAACAATAATTATTTGCAAAAAGGACCTTGTTTTTAATAATATTCAATTTACTACAGTAAAACCTCGTTAATTTGAAATTGCGACCCAAAAAAACATTTCGAATTGCGCGGAACCCCGTTTTCGCCAAATGAGATACCGCGGCTGTCAACATAACCTCATCGGGTGACATTTCCCATTTCCGCGACAAGATATGCGAGTCCCGGTGTGTACACGTCAAATGACCGCGTCATTGTCCCCGAAACATGAGCGTAGATGTTGATGCGACATGCCGAGCGGAATGTTTCGCGATTTGTCCCCTAGTGAATACATGGCTTTAAATTCAATGTTTTGTTTTAGTCGCTGCGTGAAGTCATTCCACATGTCAAAAAAGAAAGAAGATTGTCAAAGATTGAAACATTAACGCTTGCAAAAAACTACATCACAGCATTAACAGACGTGATTCTGGAGATGAGAGTTGATTCTGCAAATTGCAAGCAGACCTCGTGTGAAGTGACAGAAGAAAGGGAAGGAGGAAAGGTGCCACCGGATCAATCTACTCTGACTTCGCCAGGTTTTGATATCGATGACGGCAGCTTCTACGAAGAACAAGACTTCAAGATTGCTTAATTTTCATCCCGAGAAAACTGTGTTATTCATGATTCAATACGTACATATATAATAGGTTGTATAAAGTGTATGTAACGATACTGAAGGGCTTCATCAATTTATTGTCAGATTTCGTTAATCTAATTAGATATAGAAATAAATGATAATAATCCTAAATACCAAATAAAAAAACTACTTGTAAATATACCTATATATAAAGGCAACACTACTCTGGTATAATTTAAAAGAATTAAAATGATGGTTGTAAATAATAAACAAAAGAAATATTGTAAAATGTTTTAGATGTTCAATTTTTTTAGTTCTGAGAAAATTAACTGTGTCAATTTGAATAAAGAAAATATGATTGATGTCTAGTGTAGCATTTAAAAAGAAAACGGCCTTAAAATGGCTAAAACAATTAGTTGAATCTTTATGTGAATAAGTTTTGATCTAAATAGTTTAAGAAAAAATATTTTTCATCATTGAAACTGATACTGGAAAATGACTATATCAGGCCATACAAGACAGTTTGCATCCGTCATTGACACAGTTTTATGACACATTACTCTTAAAGTAGAATTTAAGTTTTCAAACAGCCAGCATTTTGAAACTAATCTAGTCTAGTTAACGAACATAGCCGAGATATCTACAAGATCAATTTTTTAGTTTGATTGATACAAGGTGAAATCTATAGAAACATTTGGAGGATGGTTTTGAGACCTACTGGTCATAATCTAGGTGCATTCAAAAAATTTAGAAGGTGTCCTTGTGAGACCCTCTGCAATCGGTAATATTTCTATGAAAGTTTTCCTAAATTGGATCAAGGAAATAAATCATCTTTACATGCACAGTATCCGAAATGATTCGGACTTGATTAATCTAATGCTTTCAGTACAAAAATTAAGTAACATATATTTACCTACCAGTAAAACGAAGAAGAAAAAATTATTACACTTAAATATTATATACATAGATACCTAAATCATATTCTAATATGTAAATCTCTAGTCATTTTGCAAGGGATAATAAGAGTATAAAATAAATAGTAAATTAATATAATGTTATTTTGTAGTACAGCTTTTTAGCAAATCATTATTAAAATAAATAAATAAGGTAGGTACTCAATATAATTTTTTATTAGGTAGCGATTTAATCATATAACCAAAATGTTTTAGAGCAATGCTACACTACCTAGTAAAAATTAGAAATAATATGATGGATTGAGCATAAAACAATCTTTAACGTTTAAAACAAGAAAATTTATTTTAAACAATCTTTATGCCCAAGTCGTATTATTTTTTTATCTTGTTTGTGTACCGATTTCTTTATTAGCAAAGAAATATTAGAATTTTAAAAAAAGGTTGATTTTTTTAAATAACCAGTATAAATTGGCTGACCTTTTTTATTTATTTTATAATTAAAGATGTGTGCACAGAATACGAATCACATCAATACTCTTACAATCTTCAAATTAAACTATATGCTTGGGCTATGAAAAAAGGACTAACTAGCTTGTCATCTGGAATAAGGTACGAACCCTCGGCCACTGGATCACTATGCGAGTATCAACCGAAAGTCAAGGTGTAAAAAACTCCATAATAGATTATGCATTTGAGAGACAGTAAGGCTGAGAACGATACCGAAAGGAGACTGACTGCGGGTAACGGAGTAAATGGTGCTCTGAATGCAATTACGAGTAAATTGAATGCGGTGGAAATGCGATCACCAAGGCGCTTGTGTAGAAAATCTTTGGTCGACAGAGTAAGTAATGAACAAATTAGAAGTGAATGCAATGCTGGCTGTTGTGTGGTAGACAGAATAAAGAAAGGAGTGCTGAGATGGTTTGGTCATGTAGAAGGATTGAGCAAGAAGGATGGTTAAGAAAATATTTAGGGCAAGTGTTGAAGGTAACAAGAATAGAGGGCGTCCGCAAAAGACTTAGCATGATCAGATTCTACAAGTATTGGAGGATGGCCCTGTTAAAAGCCTCAACAACCATAGAGCATGCATGAGAAGATGTATGAATGTAGCCGAAACAAAAGTAGTGTGCCAAGATAGAGGAATATGGCATTCTATCCTCTCTGCCAACACCTGCGGAGAAACAACGTGATGGTTAGTTAGTTAGTGCAAAAGAAAATATCCCCGTCAAAATAGCTGGTGCTTAAGATACTCTGGCTTCAGTACAATATATGAAGTATTCTTTTATTTGTGGCTATAAAACTTTTTTATTAATTAATATTGATCCTGAGGATTAAACATTGGCCTAGCACTAAATAAGAAGTTGTTCATAAAACAGATTCAATTTGTAAGTGTAAACATTATCTATAATTATTGTTGAATGAAAAAATTAATATCTCATTTATGAAGTATGTGGAGTGGAAGTCTTACATCGAGCGTTATAAAATAAGTAAAGAAAATAATAATTAAAATACATATATACAAAAAGTAGTTGATTCGTAGTTATAGTAAAATATGCCAAAGAATAAACAGTATTACATAAATGTATATTTATTTGTAAATTTACAAAATCGCAAAAAAATACATATTATCAATTAAATAATTTAAACATTACTTCATTAAGTAGGTACCTACACCATCCAGTTATTAATCAAGAATATATTAACGAAATAGAAGAACACTTAATTGAAACCGATGTGTCATGTGTCATCAGTGATTGATTACATTGATAAGTATGAAACATTTTCATGTATTTAAGTTAATATTTTAGCTATCATTGATATCAAATAAAAAAACAATTACTATATGTAGTAATCTAATGTGACCCTTTACATTATTCTAAATCTTTGCTTATATTTTGACCTTATGCAATTTTACTCCGAATAATTTAGCCTAGAATGTATATAAATCGCAGAGATCAGGATAGATATTCGTATATGTATCTTGTTAATAAAATATATAAAGTTAGTTTAAAAAAAAATAACGGTGTAACCCTGATTTTACACTTTTTTTAATAGTGTGCTAAAGAGAAATCATACTTCTAGTACCTACAATAAGTAATTTTGTTATTTTAAATTGTGCTTTATTTCTGCAATTTTTTAAACTCAATTTTAGAAATTCACTGTAACAATTATTAAAATAATTGTCTTCTCCAACAAAAAGTATCAAATGTTATTTAATAGACTTTGGAACTTATTTATAAACTGAGATTTTCCATATAGAATATGAAAAATGGCCATTCCCTGCGAATGAAACATTTCCTGCCAACATAAAATTACAAATTTAAAAGACAATGTAACTGAAAATACTTTAAAAAAATTGTTATACTACTGACAGTTTGATATTTTGTCAGCGGAAAATATGTAAAATTCAAGGAATCTTATTTATCATGTGTCGTACATTATAGTATCTAACTGAAACGGATCAGAAATTTTCAGCATAAATTGTGAGGAAAAATTTAATCATGTTACGTAAAATCTGGGTTCTACTGTACCTAACATTCAATCTGTTTCATTTATTTAATATGAAAATTTTATACATATTTAGAATCTGTTGATTCTTCTACTTCCACAAACAACAATGGAAATACCTTCATAGGCATGCACACAAGCACGCTGAACAATTGTCATTATAAACATTCCCTTATTTAGCGAGCCTCACTGATTATATTGATGCAACACTAAAAACTGTAAGTATCTAAAACCATTTCAAAAAGATTCAACCATATTAGATTATATACTTCATTTTTAGCAAAAGTGGAGACATTGCTATACTATCCTGCTTTTGATAGCAACGGATACCTGTTACTTTCACAGTAATAAACACTTTTGTGTATCTTCAAATCTCAAATCAAATAAACAGGTAACAAACATGGTCATCGTCATCAATGTTCCCTCGTGTCTGAGGAAAACTGTTCCCCACGATTGATGGAAAGACTTCTATGTTCTGCTTGCCCTTCTTTCTCTTTTCGCCTTCTGCTCCTGATTGCAGAGTGCTGCTGGCGTTCAATTTGAAATATTGGTTGCCACTGTACACCTCTGCCCTCCTGTGAGGTCTGTCTCTGTTTTTGATCATTTGAAGGTTAACTTTCAAGGTTTGGATGAAGGGGATTTTTTTGGCTCTTATGTGAGCGTTTGTCCTGGAACAGCCGGGAGTAGATAATTTCCTTTGCTAACCAAATTTAAGGCATTCTGACTACGTGGCCAACTATCAAAGTTGTCTCTCTGTAAACAATGTTTTATATCTAAATACAATCATTATTTTACAGTCACAAAATAAAAATTTGTTCAGAGATTAACTAAACCCCTTTCTTTTGGAGAGGGGACTGGGTCACACTGGAAAAATGTCCCCCCTCGGTTACATTTAAGACACATTTATACGGCAGTTAAAATATTTATTCTTACATAATTTTATGTATTCTTTACAATATAATTAAAAAATTTTTTCACAAACAAAATTTTATTTTTAACGAAAAAAGATGGGTTTTTTTTTTAATTTTGTTCCAAACTGAATCTCTTCAAATAAAAACATCTTCTTGTACTTATTTACTAAAAAATTATACTTTTTAAGAATATTTATAATAGTTTCCCCTTTTCATAATTGTTTCTAAATATACAACCTCATAGTAATTTTTTGAACTAGTCATACATATTGAAACTAGCCGTGGCACAAGACAGGAAATTTACATTAGTTCATGTCTATATATTTTGCCAGACTGTGGTTACAGGGAATCTGTAAACAATCTATTTAAAATGTTATATGCCATGTCACCATGCACTGATTAAATATTTATTTATAATAATTACAATATTATTCTGAACTTAAGTTGTCTTGTTTAATAGCTAATTGGTCTTTTTTTTCACCACAATAGGAATGTACCGAATTGTCAGATAAATAAATAAATGGACACCTAATTAAAATTACTAAGATTTTTTAACATAAGTATGTTCATATTTGTTACATGGTGTACTCAGAAAATTTAAAATTATAATGGACCACATTGAAATGGTTTACAAATTAAATAATTTATAATTTTCCTTATCCTAATATAATAAGAATAAGAAAATGAGTTCATGTCATTTAAAATATATTTACAAAAACAATTTTAAAATATTGTAACTGCGGTATTTTTTTGAGGCCCTCGTTGTGGGTAGTGACTCGAGAGCTGAATGTAATAATACACGTCGGTAACCGTACGTATTTGGTTGCTTGTAAAAGTATTTCCTACCCGGCGGAACTTTAGCTAGAGCTAAAGTTGAAAAGAAGACGATCGGGTGGACAAGGAGAAGCAGCAAGGCTTCTCATCAGGCAGGACAAGCCGAGTCTGCGAGAGAAACTCGCAATCAGGCTACCGTCTTTGCTAGAAGCAGCGTAGGGAATACTTTTACAGGCAATAAATACGAACAGTTACCTACGTGTATTATTACGCTGAGCTCCCGAGTCACTTGCAACAACGAGGGTATCATTAAAATACCGCAGTTACTTGATAGTATACGTAAGATGAACTATGAAAAGTTTTGTCCAATTAATTGTGTAAGAAAAAATTGTTTATATTAAATTATTAAAAATTAAAAAAAATGTAGCATATTTGGCAGCTGTTATAATTAAGGAAAAAAGTATTTATGTAATAGGTATATATCTATACGAATACTTGAGTGTCTATTAAAATACATATATCAATGTGTAGCTAAATGTCTATTTTTTGGATAAATATATTATGTCATGATGAATTGTAGAAATATGTAATTAGAAAACCATGAACTGATTGTCTGTTAATAATTTTAGATCATAGGGTACAAATTATGTTAAAGTTGATAAAAATGCGTTCTTTGTGAAAAGATGGAAAATATTTTATCAAAGATTGCTTTTGTGCCAAACTAAATTAAACCTTCTCGTACGAAGCTTCTCAATGTTGTAAGCTGTATCTTAGTTTTGGCAAGAGCAGTTATGCTCATCTTCGCCAGCAATCTGCTTAACTATTACAAAATTGTTATTAAGAAAAACACTGAGAAAAAAACACAACAAAATATTGTTAACATAATATACTGTGTGTTCGGTGTCGGAGCCGTAATGTTAGTTCAACTTTTCGCAAAAAAATAATATTGAAAAAAAAATGCAAACTTTGATATTGCATAACACCATAACTATTGATATTAGGTCATGATTGCTTGAACGTTTTCGACTCATTATCGAGGCAGGAATCCACCTGTAAAGGTTCCGACACCGGTCACCGGACACTGTATATGCAACATAACAGATATGCATACTAAGCTGCATGAAAAATGTTAAAAAACAGGACACTATTGAATGACATTTCAATTTTAAAATCTATCAAGACACATTTGGGCTAATAATTTATTCCATGAGCCCCATATTAGAGAGAAATAATATTTTTAGTATTAAATATGCCAAAAAATAATATAAAAATTATAGAGTTCTAGGAACTATTTGACCGCTTCTGGATAATTTGACAAATAACTAATTGCCACAAAAAATGTTACATGTAATTATTGAAACCGTATACTTTTTTGGTAGATCTTCAAATATATTGTCAATGGGATAAGGTATTCAAGGTACTGTGAACAACAATCTGTGAATCGCAATATTTTCCATGAAGTTATGCTAATCAGATCTTATCCAGAGGTGGTGAAATAACTCCTTAATACGATATTAATAGAACACTAAATAAATATATTTTTAATGAAAGAATACAAAATGTTAACATATTAGAATGGAAAAAATTATAACATAACATGTATGGCATGACAGGCTTGATAAATGTTGAAGGGAATGTTTCTAAAAAAAAATTACAATGCACATATAAATTGAATGACATCAGACCATTGGGTTCTTGAAAAGTCATAAATATATCACTGCAATGCTGCAGTAATACGGATGAAAATATTTAGTATAATAATAGTAATCTCTATGTAAACCCAGTTGGGAAATCAAAAAAAAAGTAAATTCATTGTTGTTAAGATGAATAGGACCGGATTTATCAAAGTCACTAGAAAATATGGGACCTAAATTACCAGTAATGCTAAAAAAGCTATGTACTCAATGAATTAAACAAAAATACCTATACATATTAAATTTGGAAATAAAAAAATAAAAATTAAGCACATTTGCAGAAAACTGAATCAAATGCTAAATTCTGTTATGTTTTCTGCGCAAATGTCTCGAATGAATAGGATACATATATATTTATATGTATCCTATTCATTCGAGATTCGATCGATATAAATAGACTCTGTCCATATTCTGTATACCATATACTAAATCAACTTTTGGTCATTTAATCTTTTTTGCTCCAAATAAAAATAATATAAATAATATTAAATAATTAATATCCAAAAAAAATTTAATGCAGTCATCGAGGATTAATGATTTATAATGTACTGAATTCGAGCTTTATAAGAAAAACAGCCTATTCATTTATAGAAAACATGATTTCAGAAGGGATGGATATATAAAATATGGAATTAATTGTACATTTCAAATAAGTAATCCTCAGTGACTGCAATCAAAAGATTTTTTCATTTTTTTGGATATTGCTGCCTTTGCTTTTATACCCACAAATGATAAATTAAGTTCTAGAAAGCTGCATCGGAAAAATATTCAGACAAACCACAATATTTTTCACTAGCAGAAAATCATGGCTTGGGTTATAGCAGGAAACACAATTTATAGTAAACTTAATTGATTTTCTAGAACAGAAAATACATTTTTTTTAATGTTATTTAAAATGTTTGTTTTTATGACTATTATTTTCCTGGTCGCAAGCTAAAATAAGTGTAAAAGATTAATAATCCACTGTCACAGAATATAACTCTTGTCAAGCATATTAAATATTGCATACATAAAAAATCAGTATTTTGGTGAATAATAAAAATAAATTTATAGGTACTTATGTATTGAATTTGTAGCTTATTTACAAATAAATGGTCCAAATTAAAAAGAAACCTGTTCACATTGTAAAATCAAATATCATATTATTATACAATAGCGAAATTCTTATACATGTATGTAATGATATTTTTGTCTTAAGAATTAAACAAAAGATCACGTAATTAAAATTATATGAATTTACAAAGTGAATCTCGACACATTAATGGGTTCATTGCTGGCACTGCGCGACACGCATTGACTGCAATATGATCAGCATAAGCACACCACGCTAGATGCATTGGCCGTTCCATTTTAACCAAACTTAAACACACAGAACGCTGTGGTTTTGAGCCATTTCTAGACCCAGCACAAAGCAATTTGTCTTCATCAGTTTGAATTCATCCGTCAATTATATCTGTCGTTTGGCATGTTTTGTTAGCAATGAACGGATTAAGAAACAATTATTGACACTGTACGTTGATTAGGTGTATACAGTTATCCCATAAAAAGTCGAGATTCATTTAATAATTTGATCCTAAAATCTTAGCCATACTACTTCAATTAATATACATACTTGTGAATATTATATTTCATTCTAATCATTCTATTTAAGCTATGAAGTAAAATTATAATCTGTGCTTTTGATTTCATAACGATGTCTCAACTAATGTCGATAAATAATAAAGCATGTTACAAGAAAACACTGTTAATTTATATTCCATGAGTAAAATTTTATTGATCTACAAATCATTTGGATGGCGCTCAATTCCTCTATTGTGACTGCGGTCATCGGTCTCCGAGTCGCATGAGGCCACTAAAGATGAAGAAGATAAATCAACTGTCCTTATTGCAAAAGTTGATAAGACACTTGTCTGTCAGGCAAAATACTATTTTTTGTTACGATATTTATGTGTTCTGTATGCCACATATTTTCATTTCCACACTTCTCAAAATATAAATACATATTAATTTTATTTTATTCTACATTTTAGTTCAAATAATTCTATGGTTCCTATATGCAAGCTGAATATTCAATGATATACATAGTTTATTTTTAACTTCACGTGATACACCATAAATGCATCTTTAATAACCTGTAACTATAATTGAGTGTTATTTTCCAAATTTGCTCTTACCTTATTTTGTTCTCTCTTACCTTTCCTTGGAACTTCACAAGACTTATCTGATTCACAGTCCATTTTTAATTTTTTTTTAAATAAGATGGATGGAGGTTGTGCAGAAAAATGTTGTTTGTAAAATTACAAATTCTTTCAGCGCCAATTCAACAAGTACTTATTGTTAATTGTTAGACAAGTGTGAAGTATGTAAATGTAATCTAAATATCATAAATACTTTACCAAATCACCCAGTCCTGTCCTAAAAATATTTTCAATTATTTTTTATATAAAATTTTTTAATTTAATTTTCCCATAACTTTATCTCACATTACGTTTTTATATTTATGCTGCCGCCTATTTCTTTTGGTGTTGATACTTTTAACTTTTCACTGCTAATATAGGCCTTAAAAACACTTTTCTCACTGTAAATATACTTTAAAAATACGCCACAGCAAGAAATTGTAAACTGAATTACAAAAACATTATCACAGTATGTAAATGTCAGGTTAGGGACCAAACCTTCTGCCAACAATTTGACAGAAAATTAAAGGCTTTTTTTTTAATTAGGGGTCCAAATTTTTTAGATTTTTTTTATTTAGATTTAGATAGAATTTAGAAAAAAATGTTTATTACAAGGATAACCAATTTGTATGTGGCAAATTTATTTGTCAAAATCAGGTGTAGAAATTTCTTTAAGCTTTATTTAAATAATTTGGTGAATTCAGTAGAATCTCGTTTTTGAAATTCGAGGGACCCAAAAATTAGAGACTTTACAAAATTACAATCCCTACAAAATTATTTTTAGCTAAATCTTAAACCCGTGCAACGCCGGGTACGAACGGCTAGTTATTTATAAATTTATGTGTATGTTTGCTGAGGTTAGGAAACATCAACCGGTATATGGTAGAAAAAATAAAAGCATTATTATTGTTTTAAATTAATAACTACAGTGAAACTCTCTTAATACGTTTTTCAAGGGACCAGCAAATAAGAACTTATTAGGCGTGAAAACATTAACAGTGATTTCAATATTTTCATAAATTATTTACACTTTCTAATTTTGTGTTTTAATTAAATTTTCGTTTATATAATATGACAATTTAAGGATATTTTATTTAAAAAAATTAAGTAGGTAAATATATAGGTACATTTTTAAAATATTACCTATGTAAATACATAGTACCTGAAGGTCAGAAAACAATAAAAACCACCAAAACTATAAAAAAAAATTATCACTGTCAAAAAATTAAAATATAAATCAAAAACCTCACGAATACGAAAAAAAAATACAAAAAGCTACCTGTATCTACTTTCCCTGGCTTGGTAAAGATTGCACATTTGTAAAAAATTACCATTTCTAAATAGTATTCTATTTCACTTCATTTTAAAAATTTATCCCTTTTGATGATTTCCAAATAATTTAGGTGTACATTTAACATACCGCTTTGAGCAACGCCCTCTTATTTATGATTAATTACGATTTTCTTTATTTTAATTACGTTTGATTTCAGACTACCTTAATATTTTCCCGGGCGCGAAGTAAATTCGTGGTATTTTTTATTGTTAAATTAAATCAGATCCGTTTTTTGTAACTCATTAAGGTCGGCACCACACTTCCGTCGCGTCAAATCCGCAACCGAATTTAGCCGTAACATACCTACTATATTCCGCGGCGAACCGCGCGTAGAACAAACACCGTGCGGACAATCTGCCAAATGTGGCGCGTTGCAATCAAAAACACAAGACGCGACGATTTTAGGTTGACGTAAGTTCCGCTGGCGGCGGCGGAACGATTGATGATCCGCGTAGTAGCGGCGTTATGGAATAGAAAACAATAGGAGATATTACGTAATTAATATTGCAAATTGTTTCCTCGAATAAATACAACCAAAATGAAAACAGTTTCGTTTAGGTGAATTTATTTTGCGACGAGATGATTGATTTTTAAAAAATTATCGTGAATAATCGCCGGATAAATTTATTTATTAAATATTATTTTATTAGCCTATTCAAATACTATAGGGTTTTTTCAGCGGCTAGAAATTTTGGGACGCCGCCAAACCCACTTAATTTTTATTGCGCCCATTTTTCATTTTTAGAAATGTTGAACAAAATTTCGTCTTCCGAAAAACGTATTATGAAGATTTATTTGTACGAATAAATCGAGTTCGGCTATAAATATTTTCACGACTTAGGCGAGAAACGAACATAAGCGGGAAACGTATTAAGCCTAAAAAAAATGTGGGATTTGTATGGGATTTTTTTGGGACCGCAGAATTTAAACTTATTTGGCGGGAAAACTTATTAAAAGTGAATTTATTAAACGAGTTTCACTGTATTTTATTGTGTAAATAACCTGTTTGAAATAATATCAGACGCAAACTAAAACAGCACATGATATTTGAATTAATAAAATCACATTTAAAATAATACTTTTTAAAATAATTTATTTAATGCAATATTTAGATCTTATAATGACTGTTTCATTAATTCTAAGTACGAATGGTAAATAAATACGACCATTAATTTTCACTTATAACAAAAGACATGGGATAGCAGTCCAAATTTTTAAGATTGATTATAACAACAGTTTGTGTGGCAGCAAATGAAGGAACACACACGAGACGCACAGATTGACCCTCAGCTCCTGAAAGGAAATCATAAGTACATATATAATTTAATAAACATGCAGTACGTAACATTAATTGGCAAACCCCAAAAATAATAATTTTGAATGTCCGTCCATAACTTCCTTTCCAATAGCTGATCTCATTCCATTTTCAAAATTAGTATGATTTCAAAATTGTTATTATATAAAATGAAAACATTAACTTTATAGTTTTTTAATAATACTCTGAATTAGATTTTTTTAAATATTTAGATTTTTAAGTGCATCCATTACTGCATCATGTATGCAATTGGTATTAATCAAAATATATAATTCTGTATGTAACAAAGTCCATCACTAACGCTACCAGACGGCACAAATAATGAGGTAAAAAAAAAGTATAATTCTCTACATAACAATGTCCATTACTAACGCTACCAGATGGCTCAAATAAAAATATATAACAAAAAAAAAATCAAAAAGAGGCGGCCCTAGTAGCCCAGTGAGCATGACACGAGCTTCTCACACCGAGGGTTCTGGGTTCGATTCCCGATGAGGTCACAATTAATCTATGTGATTTACTGAAGCCTGGGTGTTTTGTGATGTGTTTCGCTTCTGTAATTGGGCCTCTTGGCCTGTTGAAGCATAGAATTATACGAAAAAATAAAGGTGCCATCAATCTATGTATAATACAGTAAAAGCTCGTTGACACAAACAATTATATTTCGAAATACGGTATATCCGGAATTCATCATATTTTATCTGCTTCAAATGAATTTTCATACAAAATGCTACCTATAATTTGAAAAACTGATGATTTCAAACAATAAATAATTTTCAGACAAAATTATAAAATTTGATATGTAGTCATTTATATACATTTGCAAATGTTTTTTATCTGCCAGCCCCTAATCCCTGCGGAGATTGACCAATCACAAGCCTTTGACATTTGTATAACAGTGAGCACATCCCCAGCCGGTGGACCGGCTGGGATGAAAATCCTGCAGAAAGGGTGGGTTAGTTGAAATTTAATCATCTTGCGTACCGGTTTTGTAGTTTGAAATTGTCAAATTCTTGTTTTCATATGCCAACCTTGTTTTTTATTACATCTAAAAATATATTCTTAGTCAAATCACTTACACACATGTTGACATTATTGTATATGAATTTTTTGAAAACTCACTCTTCTAAGATTTTAGACAGAAATGTGAAGAATATTGAATCCTTTGACAGTTACTTCGTGGTGCAACATTTTAATTTAAAATAAAAATTTTCACTTTTAAACTTTGTACTAGACACAAAATACATGAGTTATTTATTACTGCCATAGTTTCGAGAGAAGCAGTCCTCTGCTCAGAAAGATTTCAAAAAATATAAATTTGCCAATTCATTCAAAGACAATTTTAAAGTTTTTGCCAAGATGGAAGCATCCTTTCATAAGTTTAATGAAAGTAACATTTCGTTGGCGCATTTGCCCGGCGAAACATGAAGAGCTGCAAGGCGGACTTTTTGATAATTTTTTGAATAATATATATTTATTTTTACTGAAACAAAAGGGGGAGTTTGACAAAAATGAATGCAACATTGGCCAAATATGTGTTTAAAAGTATTTTGAGAAAATGCATTTGTTGTGAGCTTATAAAGGTTTAGAGTAATATATTGATATTTTGAAATCTTCTTATTAAATTATACTCCCCTAATTCGAAATTTGATTTTTTTAATTATGGTCCCCTTTGTATTATCGTAGGGCTAACTGTATTGTATTAAAGAGCTTTTACTGTATAATGTAGGTACCTTTATAAATCTCAGTTTTAAAGCTGTCTGTGTTGCTAGTGAAAAAGATGTCTGGACAACTTTCCAAGATGAAGGGATCTGCCCCATCAGAAGGGGTGCAGGGAAGGGTGTCAGGGGCCGTCGGGGCGATATGGCCCCAGTTGAGGGTGGACTCCAGAGCTTCCATGGGGGTCGCAAGATTGCTGTAGCGCAGGATGTCTGCCGTCGGTTGGCCAGAACTACCGCAGATTATGCGACCTGAGTACAGAAAAGGAATAAAAACAAAATTGTAGTAGCACTTACATTAAAACCAGTAATCCACTTAACATTTTCCAATTGAAACTAATTCAGTACAATAATATCAAGAGAAAAATTAAGTTTTTAAAAGATATAAATTTACTATTAATATTTATTTCAACTATATAATGTACCTACAGTACAACCCAGTTAATTCAAACTATTTGAAATTTTTAAAACACAAGATCCTAAATGTTAATTTCATAGTTGACTAACCTCGATACTTCAAAAACCCTGGTAATTCATATTTCAGCACATTTTTTATACCCTTGCGTCATACATCAATCAATTTTAAGTCACATATTTTGATATTTTTTAACAAGTTATACATAAAACTAATAACATGCAGTTTTTTTATTGATCGGTGACCTTTTTTCTTACTTCAGTTGACTGCCTTGATATGCGTGGATTTGCGCATATTACTACACGTACTTGGAGGCATTCAACATTATTATTCAATTTTTAAATTCCTCCATGGTTCATTTTTTTTTTTTTACAATAACTGCATTTGTGTTGTTATGTTTAATTCTGTTTTGAAGAAGTTATTACTGACTTATCTTATTATTTCACATATATTTCTAAACACTGCTTGTATAGGCCTGAGTTAGAAAAAAGGCAAATTGAAAGATAAAATCTAAAGAAGCTTGAATAAGCTTTCCATAAATTCAAAACCTCGAAACATTTTCCATTACGCACATCCAAACATGACAATTGAAAAATAATAATTTGATTTTTTTCGCAAGTGAGAACAGCAAATTCGTCAATATCGGCTACTTTGATAATAGAAATGATGCAATCTTTGCCTTAGTATAAAAAACAATGCGTTTTCAATAAGTTTTTAAAATATGTAAGTTTTCAGGAAATCAACAGCTCTTTTTATAAGTTTTAGGATTTTTTTCAAATTTCGCAATCGCATTTTGATTTCAAATTTTTTTAATTTTGAAATAACGAGGGTCCGGATAATCCAAAAAAAAATTGTTTGGGACCCTTGAATTACGAATCAAAGAGGTTCTACTGTATATCAATAGTATATTAGAACTATGCATAATATTTCATACAAAAAATGCATTGCTAACTTACCACCAATATCGCACTCATATGGATTTGACACTCCGTGAAAAGATTTCATCTCAACTGCCTTGGGAAACATACCTATGACAAAATATAAAAATTATATTATTATGAAATAGGTATGCAAAATCCAATTATCGCCAATAGGAATTTGTCATCCGAAGCAAGACTAATGGTGAATAGGGGGTATACACAAAACCTGGAATTGACAAAAAAAAAGATGAAAGTAGACTAACTGAGAAAATTGGTGATACTCTAGCGCATACGTGAAAAATCAATAGGCTAGAGTAAAGAATGTACACCTTAGGAATGTATGTAATTAAGATAGGTAGCTGAGAATGTTACGAACATAAGAGTGAAGAGAGGATACTTCAAAAAGTATGTGAGGTGAGTGTTGATGACAATGCTTCACTGAACATTCTCTAAATAAATTGTTTTAGGACTTGTTCGTTCAACAGAATTTAAAGCAATTCCAAAGTCGCATTGAACGATATAAATGATACAGATGAGAAGACTGGAATTTTTTATGGCTGAAGTATATTGTAAATTTTGATATCAAAATAATAATAACATTGATTGAAAGATTCCAGACCACTGTTATAACATACTAATTACTATACATAGTTAGATCTAGTCATATCAGGGAATCATAATATACTCAAATTCACCATCTGTCAGACGGTAATATCGGTCCATTATTCGCTTTTTCAGCTTCGCAAAACTTTAATACTTCATTGGCAATTATTCTTGCACCATCCCGGACTGTTTAGGATGTTTTGGACATAATAATTCAGTGTATATAGGTAATCAAGATGACACAGCTCGCGCTCAAAGACGAGAATGAACTGAATGACAGGGCAAGGGGTTACCGCCGGGTGCGGGCGGGGCGGGTTTTAGTTCAAAATTCGCCACACGCCAAGTTACGTTGGGCAAGCAATAGTCGTGGTGTGATTTATATATTTTCACAATTATGCTGTTATACAATACGCTAGGTGAATTAAATCTCCTTACATCAGTGTTTTGTGTAGAGGATATTTAAAAAAACATTGAAATGATTTAATACAAAGATATTAGGGTCCGAATACAGGGTCGATTCTTAAATATTAAAGTACGCTTTAAAATCATAATTTGCGGTGCAAATAACATTTTTGAAGCGTACTTTAACCTTTAACTCATTTAAGTATTGACTCTATATTGGGCCTAGGACTCACAATAGTGCATTGGATTTTGTGGCAGCATAATATTTGTGGGATCATATTCTCCAGGCATGAGGTCCACTTCTATACTGTGGCACAGCTCACTGAGGATAGTGTCCAATCTCTGCAAGGACTGAAGGGAGTCAAATCCGGCTCCTCGGAATCCGGTGCTCACTGTGTTAATAATTCCACCGTGGTTGGTTGAGTCTGATGGCAGACCACTTATGGAATTACCTGAAATTAATATTTTAAAATTAATCAATCACCAAATTACAAAAATGGTACATGGCTAAAAATCAATATTATCATTAATAACGATAGAATATAACAACAATTCAACAAAATATATATTTCAATATGATTCTGTATTATTTAAGTTAATGCACATTTATACTTTATACCTGAAAATTTATATAATTAAGCTACCTTATTTGACATTAATTTATACCTATAATCGTTCTCTATAAACAAATCTTTGACTCTTATGTAGAAGCAAGAAAAAGATTTTTTAGGTTTTTTCTTAGGTTTTCACGGCCACTCAGAATCTTCTGGTGTTTGGGTCTTCTGGGATATTATGCCGTGTTGTTACGACCTTTCTGGCCGACGTTTTGGATCCCATTGCAAGGTCCATCATCAGCCCCGATGATGGACCCTGCAATGGGATCCGAAACGTCGGCCAGAAAGGTCGTAATAACACGGCGTAGTATCCCAGAAGACCCAAACCAGAATACTTTTCTTTAGTTTGAACATGTTTTTTTAACAGAAATAAATGGTTAATAAAAAAATTCAACTGGTGACCTGGGTGACCTGTGATGTGAAAACATATCGATCAATATCATATAAAATCTAGAATCACAACCAAGTGACCACCATCGGCGATGCATCTACGTAGTGAAATACTCAACTTTTTTTTTTTTAAATAGAGATGTGAACACGGAATACGTGTCACATCAATATTCTTACTACATTCAAACTAAGCTAAACGCTTGTGCTATGAAAATAGGACTAACTTGCTGGTCTGGAGTGAGGTTCGAACCCGCGACCTTTGTATCATGAGGCGAGTGTACTAATCACAATATCAACAAGCTACTCTGCATTAAACGTAAAAAATAAAGATCCTGGATCCACGCACACCACTGATAGAGCATTATACAGTATATATTATTCATTTTATTATGATGAAGAAGGATGATCATACCAGCAATGATGAGTCTTACAACCTTGGAGACGCCTTCGCGCTGTTCACAGCCACCCACCATTCCTGTCAACCAATCGACAAATAATTGTATGGGTAGGCAATTGTCCTTAATGGATGACAAGTTCAGGCCGGAGGCAAGCACGATAAACCTGAAAGAGATTTTGTGATATACAGTGGAACCCTGATTTTTTAATATTCCAGGAACTGAGCTATTAAATTGAGGAAAAAGGAAATATTTAATGGGTTGAGAGTAATATATTTCATTATGTATGAGCATGGTTAGTTTTGTGATTAAAGATTTATTGATACAGGGTATTTCATATCATAAAGTAAACTAGTATCTCATAACATAAAACAAAAAACTTTACAGGTGGGTTCCTGATGAGTCGAAAATGTTCAAGCAACTATGATATTGTATGTCTATAATTATTATAGAGATATTCAATATCAAAGTTTGCATTTTTTTTCAATATTTTTTTTTAATATCTGACTTGTTTTTTTAAAAAAAGTTGAACTATCATTACAGTAACTTATATCGATTATGAAAAATTCATTTGCTTTAATACGAAGTCGAATAAAATGATTAAAAAACTTAATAAATGCAAAAATTTTATGTAGAATTTTTTACGAGGATTTTCAAAAAATAAGTCAGAAATATTTTTAAAACGTGCGAACTTTGATATTGCATAACTCCATAAGTTAGGTTATTAGGTCATGGTTGCTTGAACATTTTCAACTCATTTTCAAGGCAGGAATCTGTCTGTACAGTTTTTGCTACTAGCTATGAGACACCTGTACGAGCATAGGTAGTTTTGTGATGAAAGATTTATTTATATTTTATTTTTAAAAGAGGAGATAAAAAAGACACATACCTATCGTCATCATAAGAGGGAGGATTTCTTTGTGGAGCACAATTGGCCCAGCATACATCCTTCATTTTGAACATTCCATCGCCTTCTTCATAACCTAGATAAACACAAAAACATGTAAGAATTTAATTCTATTAAATCAAATATGGACCCAAAAAATAAAATTAAATTATAATTATAATTATAATACTTATGATAATCTTTATAAGCTTAGTTTTATTAATTATACAAAAAATCTTTATAAGTATGATGAGTAGGTACATGCTAACATAGTATTAGTTTGGTACTATGACTGGCCTCACTGGACTTTGCCCGTGATGAGGCAAACATTTTGTACCGTTGATGAATGTAGACATGAAACAAATTGATTTTAAAATATATTAATAATGTTACACAAAAGGTGGTTAATGATTTTAAAAACACATGTACACAAAAGTCATGAAAAATTTGCAGCAATATATGTAATAAAAAGAAAGCAAGCGGTAGAAAAGGCAGAGCAAAATAATTAAGGTATGTTTTTTGATGTGCCGAGAAAGCAATAAAAAATTGACGTATTGTCTAAACTAATAACATTAGATATACCTAAAAAAGTAGCTGTATTATTATGTTTAAATTTTAGGTTTAAGTAACATTTTTAGAATGATGCAAGCCAAAATTTGTCACATGATGGTGCACAAAATTTGTTGTAAAAAGTAAATGATTCCCTCCGTAACCCAAGCTTAACCCTTAGCACTCGAGTGCCGCCATAGAGGTGGCATGCATGGTTTGCCGTATTACTCGAGTGCCGCCACTATGGAGGCAAGAAAATAATGTCTTATTTCTCAATATTTTTAATATATTGTGTTTTTTGTTATTAGTATAATTTAACCAGAATCACATTAGTACAACTAAATAGTACTAAGTTACGGAATTTGATTGAGAAACAAGTAATAACATACCAAAAAACTTCAGAATGTAAAGGATTCATAAAACACATTTATTTTTAAATGTAAAGGAATAATACAATAGTATTTATGTAAATGTTGCTAGAGAAAAAAGAAAAAAAGAGAGGCAAGGATAAAGTTGTGTGTTTTCTCATATTTAAGACAAAATTGAGAAAAAATTAATTTCTAGAATTAATATATCAGGTCCTTACCTATGAAATAGCCATTTTCTAATACTGGCTAGTTTCAAGTTTGAAATATTGCATTCGAATTGGAATTCCAAGTTTAAATTAATGTCATATTAAAGCTGTGACATTCCTTTTTCAAAATTAGTTATTCATTTGTTTTCCAACCGTTTGTTTTCTTTGATATCGCTGTGTCATCGCTGTGTTTTCTACCATGGAGAAAATGAAAATTCGTGTTATTACGAGTTCCGCTCTGAAACTAACGCCGCACAGACGGCATGCAATATCAACGACGTGTATGGATCAGGTACCGCAAAAGAACGCACGATGCTTTTTTGGATTGATCGCTTTCGTTCTGCAAATTTCGACCTCAACAATGATCCTTGTGGACGACTGGAGTCTATAGTCGATAATAACAAATTGAAAGCTATAGTGGAAACGGATTCATCTGAAACCACGTCAGAATTAGTAACAGCCTTCAACTTAAGTGACAAAACAATATTGATTAATTTGCATCAAATTGGGAAAATAAAGAACCTCGCAAAGTGGGTACCGTATGCACTTACTGAAGGACAACAGCAAACTCACATCGTGACTTGCATTGATTTGTTGAGTCGGCACAAAAATGAAGGAATTCTGAATCAGTTTGTTACTTTTGATGAAAGGTGGATTCTATATAATAACCGGAAACATTTGTTGCAATGGTTGAATCCAGGGGAGGTAGAGAAAAATGTCACAAAAGCAAATTGAGTCAAGAGAAACTGCTTTTGACTGTATGGTGGGCCTGTGCCGGCATTATTCATTATGGCTTTTTGAGATCTGTCACAATAATTACTGTAGGGATATACTGTCAAGAATTGAAAACGATGATGGACAAGCTCACTATCAAACATCCTTGTCAAATGCTCTAGCCCAGTGGTGGTGATCAGGTACAACAATTTCGCTGGGATGTGAATAATTTACACATTCATTATTTTCCAAAATTAATTTTATAAAATGAAATTCAAGACACAGATTGACTGATGAATCCAAATGGGCGGGCATATTACTAAAATTAACACCATTTGATCCAGATACAAAATATTTGGTATCAAATGTACAGTAGCAAAAATCTCATTAATATGAGTATGATAAACTATAAACTGTCATTGTTTTTTATTGGTTATGAGTACACATTTATGAAAAATTTGAGTAATTATTTAACTTTTTATATATATGAAATTCTGAAAAAATCTTATTTTTCATTTTCCCCATTAAAAACTGCTCAAAAGATTGAATGATGAAGGACCTACTGAACCAACTATGGAAGGGTGAACGAACCCATTCCATCTCATTGGACCGTGTTTCTGAGTAAATAACTAACTATAGCATAATCGCAGATTGTACTTATTTAGTCATAAAAAACACAGTCGACAAATAAAATTTGATAATTTTTGGCACGCATGTGTAAAAAAAGTTTGCCATCGCTGCTCTAGTCCGCTTCTCCACGACAATGCTCGTCCGCATACTGCATAATGGACCATCTTACAATTACAAGAGCCTCGATAGAAAACTCCTTCACCCACTTTACTCGCCAAAACTTGCACCTAATGATTTCCATTTTTTCGGAGTTTAGATTAATTTTTACGAGGGAAATTTCAAATCTGATAAGGTGAGTAAAAATGCTTTCAAAAATTCATTGATTCCCGTCCCCAGGATTTTTATAACAAAGGCAACAATTTCTATTAAAATGGCCAATATTTCAATTAATTAAATATATAATATAGTAAAAAAAATCTATATAAAATGGCAATTTCACAGATATGGACCTAATAAGTTAATAGTTGTGATCTTTCAAATAATGCTAAAAACTCAGCCACTCAATCTGAGGATCGGTCTATAGATCAAATACTTAATTTATATAAGATCTTCAAATAATTATACAAACCAAAGTTCTTCAATAATTTTTAGACCTTAAAAATAAACTAAACTTCACTGTAATTTTAGCTGACATAAAGCAACAATAAAGGAAACAAAGCAACAGAGGAATATGAAAAACATTGATAAAATTATTCACAGGTACAACTGAAGGCAGGATTCTACTTTTGGCGCTCGAAAAAAATACTATTTTTATGAGATTATGAATATAGATATTGATGTAGGGTTTATTAGGCTTAAAAATACACTCTTGAAATACATTAAAAAAAATTAATTATATATTTTATGTACTTTTAACATTTTAACATGTAGAGTGATCACTTAAGCCAGCTCATACAGGTTGAAAGCCCTGGGCCATTGTATAAAAAGACTTCCACACATGTATCTCATATTCATAGCTTCGTCTTTGTGAGACTTTTATAATTTATCTTAATTAATTAATCATCCAGGAACTGTGTTCTTAGAACATACCAACATATAAAAATATTATCTTATTTGTAATTTACGATATTTTACTTAGGAGAAGTTGTCATGTTGGATTATTTTAACATAATATTACTTTTTCTCTAAACTTATACTACTTTAACATGGATAAATTATTTATTTATACATTCTGTTAATATTCAATGAAGCAAATGTGATATAAATGGTGATACATCGATAGAATGGGGTGGCTGCCTACTTTATTGGACAAGTTAAGCAGTATGAGTGGGGACATGGTGTGCATAACATGTCAAGTTCATGAAACAATGTGCATAATTCACCATTAATAAACCAAACTTACAAGTTGTTCCTGTATTGTAGTTGAAAAATCACGTGCGATCATGATACGTGTTGGCATGAAACGTATTAAGGCATTATTAAAATCAAAAAACAAATCAACGTCAATAGTAATAATCGATCATTTTCATAAGTAAAGATCAAAGATTGAAAATAACATTACCCAGCACTGCACAGACAACACCAGTTACCATCTTATGAACATCAATGACATCACCGACTAACCGAATTCTTTGTAGTTCATCTTCTAGAATAAGCTTATCTGTATCATCCACAAAATTTTTTCTGAAATTTCAAAATTATTTTGTAAATCAAAGAAAAAATCTGTACATTTTAATTCAGTGGTATATGGTAGGTGCCTAAGGGCCGGCTGTTTCAAGTTGGATTAAAGTAAGCGTTCTTTTAAAGCATAGATTTTTACGTCCTCCACCAATCAGACGATCCGTTTTCGTAAAAATCTATGCTTTAATCGACCGCTTACTTTGATCGAACTTTAAACAACAAAGGCCTAACTAGTTTAGTTAGCGGAGTTTGGTTTTCAGAAGATTACCCAGAATGTCAAGAGCTAAATATGAATTGGATAAAAATATATATTGGTTTCATCTACGTTCACATGACTTTCTTTAAATACTGTTTTTTAACACATTTTAATTAAATCATATTGCGTGCTGATATATATATAAAAGTCTTCAACTAAGATAATTTTTATATAAAACTATTGAAAAAATACTCGTCTATAACTCTTGAAAAACTTGAATGCGAAACATACATATTTGTATTTTTTATCTCAAAAGTTTAAAGGCCATTTCGTATTATCGATAGCTAAAGCAGTACCTACTCATAGAGCTTTCATTTGGTGGCAAATTTAAGTACTGAATATTAGTTTGGCTCTGTAAGAAAAACATACCTGTACGTCGGATAATTAAATATGAATTTATATTATCATATTTTTTATTACCTTTGTGGCTGAGGAACAATCTGCAATTCTTCGGAAAGTTCTTTCAATATGCTAGGCTTGAGATCTTGGTGTTTGAATAGTGTACCTATAATAATGCATGTATCTTCCTTTTCTTCTTTAAGCTCGAATAACTTTTTAACTGGATATTTGTTTCCCCATTTCGATTTCACTTTCTTTAACAAAATTTGACGCATTGTTCCGAGTCTTGCAGCGTAAATATGAGCATACTGCTTGGAGAAATCCTTTGATATGTTTGAAAAACGTGTGGAAAGATTCTTGTAGTCGCAAACCTGCCTTTCGGGGTCGTTTTCCGTGGAAAAATCGTCTAATTTCTTCATGTTTCCAGCGGTATCTTTTGATATAATCATTATCTCTTTTTTAAACTGTAAAAACGATTATACTATAGAAACTTCGAAACTCAGCACTTAATAAATGTGATTTTTAAAAATTTTCGAAATTGACATCTGTTTATAAAATGAGGCAGAGATAATCTGACACTCTGACAGTTGTTAAAAATGGCGCCAATATAATTTATGTTGTCTGTTTTTATGTAGTTGAGTATGTATATTTAGGTACTATTTTAAATAGTGACCGACCGAAGGTTCGGTTTCGGTCAGTTTCGGTTTCGGCAGGAAATCCGCCGAATCTTCAGCTGCACCGAAACTCGAACAAGACCATACCAGTAATTACATTTGATAGGGCGGTTTTATTAATTCGTCTCCGTCTATCAATAAGATGCCTTGTCAAGGAAGGTGGAGCGGGAATTTCAAACACTGCGGCGGGTTTATATACATTTATTACAAATGGAAAAAAACGGTTAAACCTTACGTTCTAAAGCACTATTACTAATTTTATAACTAATCCTAACCTAAACACCAGCAGTTCGACCGTCACAGAAGTCCGTCCTGTCCTTTCACATTCTGTTCAATCAAAAAAATCACAACACACTAAAACACGTGTCCACTATCAGAGGCCCTCGTGGCCGCCATCTGGATGCCGCGGGTGGCTCGCCGCGTGGTCCAGACCTGGCGCGTCCGGCGGCGGGATCCACGATCGGCTGGAGGCATCTGGCCGGAGTCTCGGTAACCCGCGGGAAGCGCACGTGGTCCAGGCCGCGGAAGCACGTC
Source organism: Agrypnia vestita (assembly GCA_016648135.1). Taxonomy (NCBI): domain Eukaryota; kingdom Metazoa; phylum Arthropoda; class Insecta; order Trichoptera; family Phryganeidae; genus Agrypnia; species Agrypnia vestita. The sequence continues at coordinate 52,501 of JADDOH010003409.1, read as the reverse complement.
GGTCCCCTCCGGTCGCTGCTGGGGCCGAGCTGCAGAAAAGCGTCAGGCCTTCCTCGGGAGCCCGCCGAGGTGAAGCGGCCATCGCCTGGAACCGTCCAGAGCGCTGCAGGCCGCCTTCTCCTCAAGCGACGTTGACGGCGCCGCCCCGCGTTCTTGAACACACGTGGCGGCGGCTCAGGGCCCGCCGCCGAAGGGGCGGCCGCGGGCGAGGAGCCCGAGCTGTTGCGGCGGTGGCGGTCGGAACGAGACAAGGGGGCGTTCTTGGCCCTCCGGCTTCAACTATCTGTGTATGCGGGGGAGGGGGGGTAGCCTCTCCCACCCGCAATGGCACCCTATCAACCCCTGGCGGTGCGGGGTGGCAACCCGTGGTGCCGCGCGAAATTTAAAATTACCTAAACCTATTTTAAAATAAAACTTATATTCTAATTTAAAAAGGACGCGATGCGGAACGTCACATGCAGGTCGCGGACGCATCAAATGCCCCCCCCTTTTTGTGACGTGTCCGTATCGCGTGTGATTAAAATAATATTCTAAATAATATGCTATACTTATACACTACCCTCCCGCGATAACCTTTAAACCTAGTCAGGATTATAATAGAATTTCTATTGCTTCACTTATCTCACGGCGCGCGCGTCTCGTATGTACCAGCCCTCCTTGTAATCATAGCCGTCGAAAAAAAATCTAAAATATTCCACCTTCTCACATGAAAAAAAAATATTAATCGAAAATACCGCGCGCCCGCGGTCTACGAATAACGCAGGTTGGCGTTTTGATTCGTGCTGTCGCCGCCCTTGGCAACAACGGCTTCTGCCTACACGAATCTCCACCCTCCCCGAATTAACTTCGCGTTCCCGCATGCTACTGACTCTACCCGCGCCCCAGAATCCTTGTATACTTTCCTAAACGGATATTCTGCGTATCGTCGTTTTCGTTCGTCTTTCCTCGTCTTCGTCCTCCTTGTGCATCCATATCGGCGCCCTGCCGATGATGGAGCCGTGCTCATGACCGCTGCCTGGGTCCTCCGTCGTCTCACGCTCGTCTCGCTTCGTCTACGTCGGTTCCGTGTCGCCCTGACACCGGGACGATTCTCTCTCGTTACCCGTATAGGCTCGTACACAAGGCTCACTTTCGAAAAAACATTTACCCCGCAAAATTATAAAACCGGCTATGATAAAAAAAATAGAATTAAAAAAAAACACTCAAACTCGATCGCGTTAGAAAAAAACAAAACGGGCCGTTACACACGCGACATACGGTTTTTTGCGTATGTACCTATAAGATAAATAAAGCACGTAGAAATTGTCCATTATAAGGACCTGGATATTCTAAACCTATCTTAGAGAATATTACCTACGGTCTAATACTTGTGTAAATGCACGTGGTGTGCTCGACCCGGCTCGAAATTCTCGGTAATGCCCACGCTCGGCGAGGCTTAACCCATCTGGTTGCGCGCTGCCCTCGGCCGGCCGGAAATTCCGAGAAGTGCCCCAAATTCGCCCTCTGACCACGACCACGTGCGTTTTACATCAAAACTTTCATTAAAATCAATAAAACTAAAACTATCCTAATCTATTGTTGGGCACCACGATTTTTTTTTAATATATTCTAATTTACACACTATGAATTTAAACCGGCACAAGATTATAAAAAAAAATCGAAAAAACTAATCTCGCGGTTCTCTATATACTATTTCGCGCCGCTCCGACTTTCCTTGACATTCTGACCTCAGGGTAGGTTCGCCGAGAAACACTTTCTCGGCGCGTCCTTGCAAAGGACGCGTGCCCTCACGTTGCGGGGCCATTTGATAGGGCGGTTTTATTAATTCGTCTCCGTCTATCAATAAGATGCCTTGTCAAGGAAGGTGGAGCGGGAATTTCAAACACTCCGGCGGGTTTATATACATTTATTACAAATGAAAAAAAACAGTTAAACCTTACGTTCTAAAGCACTATTACTAATTTTATAACTAATCCTAACCTAAACGCCAGCAGTTCGACCGTCACAGAAGTCCGTCCTGTCCTTTCACATTCTGTTCAAACAAAAAAAATCACAACACACTAAAACACGTGTCCACTATCAGAGGCCCTCGTGGCCGCCATCTGGATGCCGCGGGTGGCTCGCCGCGTGGTCCAGACCTGGCGCGTCCGGCGGCGGGATCCACGATCGGCTGGAGGCATCTGGCCGGAGTCTCGGTAACCCGCGGGAAGCGCACGTGGTCCAGGCCGCGGAAGCACGTCGGTCCCCTCCGGTCGCTGCTGGGGCCGAGCTGCAGAAAAGCGTCAGGCCTTCCTCGGGAGCCCGCCGAGGTGAAGCGGCCATCGCCTGGAACCGTCCAGAGCGCTGCAGGCCGCCTTCTCCTCAAGCGACGTTGACGGCGCCGCCCCGCGTTCTTGAACACACGTGGCGGCGGCTCAGGGCCCGCCGCCGAAGGGGCGGCCGCGGGCGAGGAGCCCGAGCTGTTGCGGCGGTGGCGGTCGGAACGAGACAAGGGGGCGTTCTTGGCCCGCCGGCTTCGACTCTCTGTGTATGCGGGGGAGGGGGGTAGCCTCCCCCACCCGCAATGGCACCCTACCAACCCCTGGCGGTGCGGGGCGGCAACCCGTGGTGCCGCGCGAAATTTAAAATTACCTAAATCTATTTTAAAATAAAACTTACATTCTAATTTACAAAGGACGCGATGCGGAACGTCACATGCAGGTCGCGGACGCATCAGGTTATTATTGTTATTTCTAAAAAATATTTTTTACTCTATGTATAATTTTGTGGGTTAACCCTATACATAAGCCACAGTCCCGAGCAGACCATCAACGCAATTGTATAGTCGCGACCTCGGCAGCAGGTCACCCAGTGACACGAGGACGGCGGGGCTATCGCCGAGTACCACAATGTGGCAGGCACGCGCCGGGCGCAGGCCCGGGCACGGGTAACATCAGCGGGAAGTGGCAGAGGTGACGAATTCTCCAGGCGCACGCGGGCCGGGTGTACACCCCTCGGACGAGTAGGAATCCTTTGTTCTCGGATGGCATAAAAAGCGGCTCATACCCTACGTGGCGTGTCAGCCTTTCATAGACCTACGGCGGGTGGCCGAAGGCTATGGCCCTTAGAATATCTATCATTGTATTTGTAATCATTAATCATACTCAAGTATATTTTATACTTGTTTTATCGAGATAATAAATCATCAAATATTCTACGCCTGTGGAGCTTTCCCGGCACATGACGGTGGCGGCGACCAAAAAGCAACTGCTCCAAAGCACTTCCAAACCCTCAAAATATATTATGTTGACTATTGTATCAAATTACTATTTCTAATTTTAATTTCATTGAATTGTTTTATTTTCTCTTATAATTCTACATTTTTATGTTTATCTTTATATTGTTCTTGTTTATGTTTTTCAAATAGTGAATGTTTACATTTGTTATTGTTTATCCAATTTGTAGAAATTGGTGAAAGCCTTTAAAGCCGTATATATGTTAAATAACAAATAATTCGTATTTATTATTTTCAATCGGTTTGACGAAATAAACTAAAAAAAATAGTGATCATTTTAGTTGTGACTGAATGAAAGTTTTCGAAATAAATTATCTGAAACTCATTCATTGTTTTCATAATTAATTTCTGTCTAATAATTATAATTCAATCAACTTGAATGTCTCTTCATTGTTTCACGATATTTTTTGACATGACGTTTCGGCGATTTCCGAAACACGAGAAACGTGCACCCCGATCGGCGGACCGGACGGACGATGTCTTTTTTTTCTTCTTGTGCCTTGTCCGTTTAACGGACGTTGGCTATGCGGACTTTGTTTACTGCGGCCCGGTAAAGCTCCACAGTAGACTGGCCAAACCACTGTCTCAAGTTTTTCAGCCATAAAGTTATCCTTCTTCCAGGGCCCCGACTTCCGGCAATCTTTCCCTGCATTATGAGATGAACGATCTCGTATTTCTCTGGATGTCTCATCCATAATGGACGTTGACGAATTCCTTCCATTCCATAGCGGACGTTGACGAATTAAAAATGGCCGATGGCGGCCGAGCGACGCCCGCCATTGCCTTTTGGTGTGTGCTCGAAAAACTCGGCCAACCTCCACCAACCAGCGCCAAAACCCACACACTGGACCAACCTCACATTGGGCCAACCTCAGCCAATTTGTACAGGGCTCTATAGACGTCATTATATTTCACGATCTGCACCCTGTTCTATGACGATCTGTCATTATCACTGTCAAGCTAGGTGCTTTTGCTCTAATCCTAATGTTTATTGTTATTCTCCAACTCTATGATTGATCACTAAAAAAGTTGTTAAGTTTTATTTTAAGCTACCACGAGGTTCATTTTCAAGTATAATTAAGAATATCAGAGATAAACTTTTACGAAATGGCACCTAAGCAGAAAAAAAATAACCTCTGGGCCAAATGTACTATTTGCTTTGTCGAACTATCAAATAAAGAACTTAAGAATCATAGTGAAATTAGTTGCCCAAGCACTTCAGAATCGTGGCTTGTTCCTTTTATTTTAGATAATGTTCTTCATTGTTTTTTAGACATTAAAAATATAGAATCTACGGAACTAAACTGTGAGAACTTAGTCTTCATCCATCAATCAGCCATTCAACAGTGTAGTTTTGTAATCGGCGAACCTGTATTAATTAATAGTCAATGCAAGCAATTACCTCCGTTTATAAGACGTGTATGGTCGTCAAATGTTGAATCATTGTCTTCAATATTTTTATCACCAAAGGGTAAGTACTTAGTTTTAAAAATGAAGCTAAATATAACTTTATAATTTATCAATTGAACTGTCATCATTGTTTGTAATTATCAGTAAAAGTTTAATTGCCAATAATATAGCTTGATTTTTGTGGCCCACCATACAGCAATTCAAAACGTACAGTCGCCTAAACCTCACATTACATGTTCAATTAATAAATCTGATTATAAAATTTTATTTCTTTTAAACAACGTTTTAGTGTATAAGGATATAAGTGTATAAGGATATAACATTCACCTACTTTTCATCTCCCCTTTTGTAAGACCAACTCAAAACAAAACTCCTTTATGTACAGATCCACAAATTCATATAACACAAACTATCATCACATTGACATTTTCAACGCAACAATAAGAAACATAAAACAAACAATATCTACACTACCGCACCCAAACTAATTTGTACATTATATCTTCCCTACTACTCCCGTCCCACATTCCCTTCCACCCTCTCCACTCGCTATTAAAGTAAATTTTTATATTCCGTGGAAAATTTGTAATTGGCATAATTATAAAAACCATTATTTCATATTTTTAAGATTCTTGTTTTGCTGTTAATTTTCCCCAAAACAAAATAAATAAATAAGTTATAATACATAACCAGGGCTGATATGATTTAGTGGTCACATCAGCCTTGATGATGCCCACTTAGCGATGCATCATTCACAAACGAACTGGCTCAGTGAGCTGACCTTTTCATTGTGCGATTGAGTCGGATCTTTTCATTGAATGGTTGAACCGGACTCCCCGCATATCCATTCCTTTCTACCCCTCTGCTCCTTGGATCAATTTAGGCGATAAAGACAATGCTTCAGATTAGTCAAAAAGCAAATCGCGGCCCAAACGGATCACTTATAATAATATGATAAATTAATAGGTACAGCAAAACCACGTTAATCTGAAATTCATCATTATTCGACATTTTTAAAACCCATTAGTCCCAAAATGTTTATTTCATAGTAGATTAACCCCGGTAATTCATAATTCGAAATGATTTTAAGCCACTTGCGCCACAAATCAATGCATTTTAGTTCACATAATTTGAATTTCTTTTGAAATGTAACGAAATTGAAAAAAATATTTTGCTCTTTTGTGATCACAAGTGAGAACAAAAATATATTGATATCATGTACTTCAATAATAGAATTGTCGCGATCTTTGTACTGGCATAATGAATATTGCATTTTTAAAATAATTTTTTGAAATATGCAAATATACATACGTTTTTCACAAAATTAATTAATGGCTTTTTTCATTAGTTTAATGATTCACGCATTTTCCGGTATAATTGAGTGTCCTGATTCCAAAAATGTCATAAAATAACCCGAAATGCAAATATTTAACGAGTAATTCCAATTTAAAAATCGCAATTATTTTCTTAGTAAGTTTGACAAATCAGCCTTTTCCTTTGAATTTTTACACTTATCTATGGATAAGTATTTCAACCATTGAATAATTGTCTGTATTTCGCGTATTGTATAGATAAAATGGCTGATCTTTCAAACTTACTAAGGAAATCATTACAATTTTTAAATTGGAATTACTCGTTTAATATAAGAGTGTGGGATTATTTTATGACATTTTTGGAATCAGGAAACTCAATTATACCGGAAAATGTGTTAATGTTTAATACAGCTCCCAAGGTCACATTGTCCACTTATCCCAAAAATGTAAATATTCATTTGTACAAAATCGATAATCTCTGAAAGTTCTTCACCAATTGTTTTGAAATCTTGGCAAAACGTTTCTTTCGAATACGAGGATGTTTTTGTATTCCTACTTTGTTTTTATATACCCACTATTTATTTGTATAAATAAAAATGTAAGTGTTCGATTGTCCAAAAGTGCTTTGAAATTTTGACACAAAGTTCCATTCGAATTTGCACAAATTATTTTTAAAAAAAGACGCCGGTACCTACCATTTCAATATTGATAAATATTTAGTTGTATCTACCTAATATTTTCCGAATTCAAACTTTTTATTACATTCGGTTGTCTTTGTTTAAATAAAACGTTTGAACCAATGAGAAAATGCACTTTAGAGGTTATCGTTTTTAACGACGTTTTTCCGAGATTCATAAAATCCTTTAATACCGCATTATTTTACAATATTAAACACAAAACAATATACTTTTACGATTCTGAAAGTGGATTCATTGTAGAAACACAGCAAGTAGTTTGCGCCAAATTGTTTATATATATATATATATATATATGATGTTTATATGACGAAATATTTATAACGGTACACACGCTATCTATACCTATAAAACTCAATGTCTGTCTGTCTGTTCTCTATACAAATCTACACCGTTTATCCGATCTGACCCAAATTTTGCATACTTATTCTTTAGGACCCGGCTGGTAACATAGGTGATATTTCCCCCCTCCCCCTACTTTGATATATTTTCAATGCAAATCTGTACCGTTCGACCGATTTGATCCAAATTTTTTATACTTATTCTTTAGGACCCAGCTGATAAAATAAGTAACATTTCCCTTCTCCCGCTTTACCCCTCCCCCTGATATATTTTCCATGCAAATCTGTATTGTTTGACCAGACAAATCTGAATCATGTTTGCTTACTTATTCTTTAGGAATCAACGGGTAACATAGGCGACATTTCCCCCTCCCTCCTTACCCTATCCTTCCGCTGATATATTTTCTGAACATATCTATGCCGTTTGTCCAATCTGACTAAAATTTTGCATACTTAATTTTTAGGACCCAGTGGCTAATATAGATGACATTTTCCTCTCCCCTTTTACCCTTCCCCCTCCCCTGATATATTTTCCATGCAAATCTGTATCTTTCGACCGATCTGATCCAAATTTTGTACACCTATTCTTTAAGACCTGGCGGGTAACATAGGCAACATTTCCACTCTCCTCCTTTACCCCTTCTCCCCCCTGATATAAATTTAATGCAAATCTGTACTGTGGTACCAAATTTTGCATATATATTATTTAGGATCTGGCAGTAAACGTAGTCTACATTTCCCTCCTGAACATTCCATCTATGCCACCCTAGATTAAATGAAAACATTGTTTCTTTTAGAGACTTTGCAAAACAATGGAACTTTTGTTTCCCATCACAAACTTATTTTTTTACTTAATCCTTAACCCGTGCAACGCCGGGGGTACGAGCAGCTAGTATGAAAATAAAAACACTTGTTTTTTGTTCTGCATTTTTAATTTTTTAGATGCGTTTCGCCTTATGAGGGCATTATCAATCTAAATGTGCATTTCACATTCAACAACTTGTATTTATGTATATGATAACTGATGTTATATAATTTTAAGAATTAATTAAGGTTTTTGTGTTTCTGCATGATTCTAAGAAACAATTCTTTTCAAACACTAATGAAAGGTAATTTGTACATATAAGGAAGAGGATAGCTATACAATTTGATGTATGTAAATATGACATAGACAGTATTATTCTTGGTAACAATTATTTTAACAGATATTTTACAATTGCGGGGATTCCAAATTGGTGTCTTAGATGCTTTCTGCTTTGGTGATTTAAGCATCTGAGAAACACTAAAGAAATCATGAACCATGTAAACCCAAGTTCACGTAAGTTGGAGTAGCATAAGTCGGGGAATTACTGTATAATAAATCAAGTTTAGTAACAGAATATATTTTTGGATTTTACAACATATATTATACAACCTTTGTACCTCTGTGATTTAAAATTTTGAACTTGTCCTTTTTTTAATTACTTTGGTAGGTACTGCTCGAAATTTATGCATAATATAAACATTATAAATAATTAGAATTTGATTTTTTTAAGTTTCAATAGTTTTCATATAAATACAAGTTTGTAGTTGAATATAAAATATTTTGGTTGATAATGATTTCATAAGGCGAAACGCGTCTCAAAAAATTAAAAATGTAGAACCAAAAAACAAGTGTTTTTACTTCCATGTGTGTAACTATGGAGTTCTGTTAACTTATCTCTGAAACAATGATTTTTTTGAAACAATTTCTCATATATCTAATTAAAGAATTTCAATTAAATGCCGTAATGTACTTTTATCTAATTTTTATTAAGAATTTTTATCTCATTATTTAAATAAATGAAAAAGAGACGTACTAAACAAAAAGTATATAATTTATAGTAAAATGGAAACATAATATTACTGAGCCAGAATACAATGTTTAATATTCAAACTGAAAAATACTTTTTAGGCACAACTTAATTTTTTGTTTAAACATTAGCTCGTATATTAACCTTTCCTCTTCAGTACTGTAAACTGAGTTGACATTGCCTCTAATTATGTGAATATATCTGTAAATATACTAAATACAGAGTTCATATTTTTAAGTATTCCTCTGTAATATATTTATGTAACTATTTAATAAAATAACTACAAAATATACGAAATGGACAAAACAAAATAGAATGTTTTCTCGAAGAAACATTAATTTGTCAATACATGTGTGTATTGTAGAGGCACGGTGCAAATAGCACAGTGTACGGTGCACAGAACGCAGAGTGCGGTGCATAGTGCGTGGTGCTGGGTTACCGATTTACACTCTGTCTTTATGCTGTCGATTGTGATGATCAATGTTTTTTCTCATTTTTAGCACTTTAACACATATTAACTTATTTACGTATCATCTCTTTAGAGGTAAATTTCTCTAAGTGACATTGGAGTAGTTTAAGATAATGAGATTTAAAATTCAAAATGTGATATTAAAATTATTGAAAATGTTCAAATTATGAGTTTTACCACTTAATAACTATAAATCGATACAGAATATTCCACTTAGGCCCGGTAGTTTCAAGTTGAATTAGAATAAAAGTTTGTTAAAAGCATACATTTTTACAGAAACAAATCGTTTGATTGGTGGAGAACGCAAAAATCTGTGCTTTAAATGAACTTTTACTTTAATCCAACTTGAAATAACCGAGTCTTACTGATTTTTATCTGGAACAAAGATGGAAAAAATATGAATGTTTGTATTCACAACTCATTTTGGCTAATATTGCGGTTAGTGAGTTTTACCTCTAACGGGACGATATGAACTATTATATTAATGATTAATAAAAGTAATAAATGTAAAATATTTATATTAAAACAACTTAAAAAGTCCCAAAATTCTGCATGTACACTGACATACAGCACCAGAACGCGTGTTTCAATTTTAGCACCTATGGGAAAGGTTAAATCAAAGAATTACAACCCAATTTTATAACGAATTTTTACTTATTTTCTAAGTCTCTCAATATCTTTTTTTTTTATAAAAATCTGAACACGGAATACGTGTAGCATCAATATTCTTACTATTTTCAAACTAAGCTAAATGCTTGTACTATGAAAATAGGACCAACTTGCTGATATCCTGGAATGGGGCCCGACTACTGGATCACTAGGCAAGCATCATGATCAATACACCAACAAGCTACTACATATTTTGTTTAAATAAATGCATGTGAGCTTAAATGTAGGCTCCATTAGTTATAATAAAATATTCCACAAGCATCCGGCGAACAAGGCATCTGTCATCCGACTGATCACACGAACCAGTGAGGTGGTGTGCCATGCGTTGGAAAGAACCACAATTCGAACAGCTTAAAAGATCCACAGTTCAATTTAGCCGGTTGAGCAGCTGAGTCGGGTCAGTCAGCTGAGCCGCATCGCCCACCGCTTCCACTGAATTTTTGTACATCAAAAACTGACCTATGACACAATAATGCAGAGGGGTAGTTATCATGTGATGGCTGTGAAAATTTAGGAATGTAAATAATTAATATTCTGAGTTGATTAACAATCTAATAGATCGCTCAATGAGAGTATTCAGTCTACATTATCCGTATTCTTGCTTTCCTTTTCAAGATTTTAAGACTTCTCATATCCAATAAACCATTTTGTATCTCAATCTTAATTTTTTAAATGTTATCATCACTTCCAGGTCTGGACTCGAATTGGCAGGATCAAAATAGAATTAAAATTTCACTCGAAGCATTTGACACTGCACCCCAACAAGCTGAAGTTATACATGCCACTGTGGAAGATGAACATACTGTTGATAGTTCAGAGCTCAAAAGCTTCGTTAATTTATCACAGATAAATAAAATCATTGCGCCATCAAATTGTATTTCCATCAGTTTTTATGGTAAAAAGGTAGATCTTAAAATTATATCTATTAACGATTCTGATGCACATAAAAACAAACATGAAATACAATGGTATCTAATAAAAGACAGTACAAAATGGGTTATTAATAACAACAGAGAAAATTCACAACCTGAGTTAGGAAAATATCATATTGGCGGTGTTGATAATATCTTGAATGATATTGAGTCCATTATGAAACTAGCCTTAGATGACAGAGGACAGAGGACTGGAATGAAAGTAATGAAGAGTGTTTTGTTATACGGACCTTCAGGAACAGGTAAAACATTGATAAGCAAATATATTGCTATGAAAAGTGGTGTAAATACAATAAGCATAAACACATCTGAAATATACAGCAAATTTTATGGTGAAACGGAAGCCGCCCTAAAGAAAATATTTGGAGAGGCTGTCAAAAATGATCCAAGTATTATTTTGATAGATGAAATTGACATCTTGTGTCCAAAACGTGGCTCTTCCGGCACAGAGCAAGAAAAGCGCATTATTTCAACATTAGCAACCTTACTTGACAGTATTCATGAGATAAATAAAAAAGTTTTTGTTTTGGCCAATTCAAACAAACCCGATATGTTGGATCCCAATCTTAGACGATATGGACGTATCGACCATGAAATTGAAGTTCCTGTACCTAGTCAAATGGATCGTTTTGATATCTTTAGTAAAATTTTATCAAGTGTTGTGCATAACTTATCCCCAGAAGAAATAAAAGCAGTCAGCGATGCAGCTCACGGCTTTGTTGGGGCGGACATTGCCAATTTATGTACTCAGGCTTCGATGCATATGTTAGGAAAATCATCAATAAGTGATCAATTAAATAAATGCGATTTTCAATGGGCTTTAAAACATGTCAATCCAAGTGCCATGAGGGAAGTACTTGTTGATGTTCCTAATGTAAAGTGGTCTGATATTGGAGGCCAAGAAGAATTAAAATTGAAATTAAAACAAGCTGTTGAATGGCCATTAAAACATGCCCATTGTTTTACTCGACTCGGCATCAAATCTCCCTCTGGTATTCTAATGTACGGCCCACCTGGTTGCTCTAAAACTATGATTGCAAAAGCTCTCGCTAATGAGAGTCATCTTAATTTTCTTTCAATTAAAGGCCCAGAACTTTTTTCGAAATGGGTGGGTGAATCTGAAAGAGCGGTTCGAGACCTATTTCGTAAAGCGCGTCAAGTTGCTCCGTCAATAATATTTTTTGATGAAATTGATGCTTTGGGTGGTGAACGTTCAAAACACGGTAGCGGCTCAAATGTTCAGGAAAGAGTGCTAGCTCAAATTCTGACAGAATTAGATGGTATATCTCCATTAGGAAATGTGACTGTTGTTGCTGCTACAAATAGACCTGATAAGATAGACAGTGCCCTCCTTCGCCCTGGACGATTGGATAGAATAATTTATGTTTCTTTACCAAATAAAATGACGAGATTAGCTATTTTCAAAATAAAATTGAAGAAGATGCCTATAAGTCAAGATGTGAATATTGATGTATTAGTAAGTAAAACAGAAGGCTATTCGGGTGCGGAAATTCATGCAGTTTGTCACGAAGCTGCATTAAAAGCATTGGAAGAAAATATTAATTGTTCTGAAGTATTTTCAATACATTTTAGTGAAGCTTTCAAATTAATACAACCTAGAACACCATTAAGTTTACTTTCAATCTATGAAAGGTTTGAAAAAAGTTTTTCTTGAACAAAAGAATTTATTATGATTGTGTTTTTTTTGCATCAGAAATTTATCGTCAAATTTTGTTAGATTTGCTTATTTCATCGTTATTTCAATTATTTCAGTTTCTCTAACTTATTCATATATACATTTGACATTTTAATACTGATTATATCATTTATCTTGTAGCACGCAGTGCTTATCCCAACTACAGGTGCATCAATACAAACACAAATATATTTTCTAGATTAAACTATTTTCTTTATAAAAAAATACTACAATTCTACAACTAAATTTATATGGCATTTTGTACAAATCTGTATACAATATTAAATGCAAGTTTATAAAAAGAAATATCTATGATTAAAATATTAATAAATTGTAACATTTTACACGGTTTATTGCTTTTATTTCATTACATACTTAAGAATATCACAGTTATGTATATTATAAATTAGATTTATAAATAACTCTGCGCTTATTATTTTCCAAATGTTTTTGAATGTTTTGAAAATTCTTCTTTTTCTTGCTTCTTTGGACAGCGTCCTGATTTCTTTATGTACTCTCCAAATTCACAGCTTGGTGTTTGACATTCACCATTCTGTATGCATAGCCTGTCTTTCAAGCCAAAGTATTCTTTACCCCTTTTAATTCTCATACAATCTCTTTGCTTATTGGAACAATCGCATGTACATTCTCCATCTTCCAAAATATGTACCGAATATTCGGCTGGACACTGGCATCTAAAAATCAATAAATAGATTAACATTCATATATTGGACATATTGATGATACATGATATGTAAAACTTAATGGTCACTTTGCCTCTTGTTAATTAAATTAAACGGTCACATTTGTCTGTAGACATAGGTCATGAAAAAAGCTTAAATCTCATCTATGTAACTAGTTATCTAAGATAAGCAACAACTGTTGCACTGCTACAATTACACTGACATCTAGGAGTGTGTCTTATGGTTAGCTGAGTGGCGATATGCAGCAACAAAAATCGTAAAACATTGTTAAAAATTAAATATATATGTGTACCAATGTATGCATGGATTCTTTTAAATAAATAAATTTTTAAAAGCCAATAATAATAGATGGAATAGTCTTTTTGCTTCAATATTATTACGACACATCAACAGAAATAGGTTACACTCCTTAATTAAACAATATATCTTTTTAATTTGATATTACAATTTTTTTTTAAATGTATTGAAAACATTATGATGATATTATTACTATGTATCCTTAATTTAGTTTATTTTTAATCATCTTTTTATGTATGCAGTATAAATAGAAATTAACATATGTATTCGTCATTTCACCTTTTGATGGGTTGTGGTGTTTCAATTTCAAAATCATCAAAATTTCTCCGGTACGGGGTTGGCAATGACAGAAGTGATGTTTCATCTTTGACCATGAACTCCCCCTTAGGAACACATTCACATTCAGTGTGATTTGTAAAATTTAATTTTTCGATTACGTGTCTATCTCGCCCAACCCCAACAGTGGCTGTCTAAAAATAAAATAAAATATTAAAGGTTTAGGTTGGGAGGTAAAATTTTTTAGTAATTTATAGAATAGTATAATACTTGGTAGATATTGCAATATTAAAATTTGTAATCAAACTAAACCAAAACAATAATTAATGCAATTTAAATTGGGAACTTTGGATTGTTAATTATTTTACTAGTACTAGGACACAAGCTTAGTACGTACTAACATAAAAATGAAATTCCACTTTCTTGGTACTCTTAGCAACACAAGTCATCGAGTCTATTCCACAGCAGCCGGTATCATCTCCACATTGATGTAAAAACGTGCACTGGGGTGTATAATGCTTTGCAGGATTTGGATGTATACTTTGTACAGATACAACACGCTTCTGCGGTTCTTTACAAGTACCTTGGCTTGACATCAATAATGTGTGTTGAATTGCTGCTGCAATGTCTTCCTCTGAAAAAAATATAATGTAAAGACCATTTAATATTTGTTTTAACTGAGAAATCAAACAAACAATCACAGATATGACCATTCTCAACAAAACTGTACGTGGAACATTGTATTCTCTTGGCATTTAAATTTGGTTTCATAACCCTTTGAACCCTATAGGTAGGTAAACCGGCCTAAACAATCGATACATATACCCCATGGGTCGGTTTAAAGGCCTCGAAATCTACCATAATTGCCCTACGGGCCGGTATAGCAGCACAAGAAAAAAATAGCAGGTCAATGAATTCTCATGTTACGACTAGCGAGTGTAAGTGGGAGGGAGAGAGAGGGGTTGGAGGAGAGAGCATGTGAATGAACTTGTTTGTATCTGCGCGCAGTGTAATAGAGTTATGTTTGCTTGTATTTTTTTATTTCATCTTCTAACTTTACGTATTCAATTTTATATATACATATTCTGATAAGTTTTATTTCATCAGGTATACTTATTCTTGAAATTTTTTGTATAAAATATTTTATTTATTATTTATAACATTATTTATTTATCATGCCGAAGCGCGACGCATTACCGAAACAATCTACTACAATGGAAGATAAAATGTTATGCAAACAGAAAATAACATAATTGATAAAATATTAATGAAGAATCCTATTTTTATTGAAATTCCTTTTTATTGTCAAATATTCTTTTTTGGTCGAAAATTGTTCAGGAGCTCAGGATCAGAGCACCGTAAGATAGTTGTATTGGGGTTCAAAGGGTTAATTCTTTAACTCCAAATTAAAATTATATACCCAGGGTTAGGGTAATGTATGCGATAACGGTGTTGATAATTGTTGATGTGGTATTAAAAAAATTATTGAAAGTCTGACTCAATATTTTTAAAAAAAATATCGAAAAGAATGGAAGAAATGCTAGTACAAACAAGTTAAAAAATTCAACAAAAGTGTTGACATGGTTTAGATAGTTACTTTTAGTTTTATTTCATCAGGTTATGTGATTTCTTTTTTCAAAATATAGATGTTAATTTTGAAATCTCTTTATATCTGTCACTTGCTGAGCCATTACACATTATTTAAAAACTAGCTGTGCCCGTGCGGCTTCGCATGCCTAGATTTTTCAGTACACTGTTTGGATCGTCATGGACATCTGGACGTCGAACTTTCGCGAACCTTCTTGAACATTTTCCTTCCAGAACTTCTAAGAAATTTTTCGAATGCACAGAAACCTTCTAGACACACCGACACATTCCGCCACTCAGTTTAGAACCTTATAGAACTTTCGGGAATTTTCTAGAACCTTCTCATTCCAGAACTTTCTAAAGCAGGTTTTTCCGGAACCTTCTGGACTCACCGACACAATCGGCGCCCCTGTTTTGAAATAATCTGAAGCATTTGCGGCCTTCCCATAAAAAAACAATGTGCTAGTAAGCACATTTTCGTCACCCACGCACAGCCACCCCCACCAAACTCGCATATTTTCGATGTGACACCAAGGGCTATCCACCACCATAAGCACTGGTGGGTGGTTGTGGAGAAAACTTGGCAGGTATGGAAACACGGATTTCTTTATATATATATATATATATTGATTAAGCAGCAACAGTCAAAATGCATGTTCGAATATTTAAATCACGTTTGTAAAACTACGTATAAATGTATATGTTGTAGTATATTGTATAAAAATAATGTATAAATTTCTATTGAAATTGATATTTTCAGTACATATTACATTAACAGTACATTCTATATAGATAATTAGGAAAAAAAAAAGAAATCACAGAGTATAAATTGTACAAAGCTGAACTAAACCCCTTCCTTAGGCGAGGGAACTGGGATACAGTAGAAAAATGTCTCCCTTCACATATATTTAAGACACCTTTTAATAATATAAATAAAGTATTTATTCTTTCACAATTAAATCCCATAGTAAACAAAACATTTTTTACAATAGACATTGTTTTTTAAATTTCATTCCACGCCGAGTCTATTTAAGTTAAAATGTCTTTTTGTTATTTTGTTACTGAGATATTATATTTTTTTTAAGTATTTAGTTTGACCTTTTCATAATTTTTTAAAAATTTACAAGCTCGTAGTAAGTTTTTAAAAACAAGTCAAACATAGTGGAACCACAGTATGTACCAAAAAATTTTTGTTAGTTCATGTCTATACATTGGTGGTCTGTGATAGAAACAAATCTATTGATTAATAATATATTAACATATTTTTGGTATATCATATTTTTAAATAAGTTTCATCTTTGTTTATTCGATTTGATTCACAAATTATCAACAAAAAGGGGTTTAACAATGTTTATTATAGTTTAGTATGCAACTATCCAACATTAAGTGTTTTGGTTATCACTATCACAGCAAGCTTAATTCGCACAGGTCAGTAGATCAAAACACAACCACTTACTAATAAACAAAATATATACTAATTGTAACCATTCATGAAGGAGTCTTATCAGACATTTCAACTATTTATTACAGTGTTTACATGTAGCATTGTAGATTGCTATTCAAAATAATATTAGTTTTGAAGAAAAATTGCACTTTTTTTTTTATGGCATTCATTTTGAAAACGTCTTCATATTTGTTTAGCATAAAATTTTGTCAGTAGGTATGTATTACATTATACTGTTATGTCAGGTAAGTGTTTGCATATTTTGCAGACAATATAATAATATTAAGTAGTGGACTGGAACACAAGAGTGCCAGTTGAGGATCTAAGTGATTTTTTTTTGATGTGGTAAAGAAATTCTTTGGACGTCTGTTAATCGATATCTGCTATCAATTGTGTGAAAACTAATTAATAAATATGAATAATAACAGTTCATCCATTATTAATACAGCTTTTAGTTTATCTATTTTTTCTATGGACAGATTAAAACAATTCGGCAGCACAAATATTTATCGGTTTTCGGTACACATTTAGATTTTACATTTTTAAGTCAAGAAACTGCAAGTGGTACACACGTTTCACTCTGTGATTTCGCCGCGGCTGTGGTCCCATCTGTCTTCTTGCTCCGTAATACACCCATCTGGATTCAGTGTCTGGGCCATCAGTGGCGTCGGATTGTGGGCCAAATTCCTAAAAAAAATAGTTTTTAATTTCTGCAACTTTAGCAACTTTGAAACTTAAAAACTTGAGCAAACCCTTTTTGTGGTACAGACTATCTAAAGCAGTCTCAAAATAGTCACTGCACAAGGTTTAATTTTTAACAAACAATTTTTTAATTTGTTTTTAAATTAATTATTTAGTTTCAGTCCCATTCCATAAACAATGCATAAAAATTGTTGTTTTGTTTTAAATTTTTGGTTGGCATAAAAAAAATACACAACATATTTTCTTGCTAGATGTTGGCGCCAGTCCAAATTAATAAGTTAGAATGTATAAACTCTTAATCACAGATTAGGAGTTTTTGAAATCAGTCTGTCAGGGTTGTCATCTTTAGAAAAAATAATATTTTTCGCCCTGTACCCAGTACCTGGTTGACCGTGCCTCCCTGTATATTGTAACAAAAACTTCATAACTGGATATATAACTATTATTGGATTTGATTTTTTTTTAAATAGAAATGCGAGCATGGAAAACGTGTCACATCAATATTCTTACAATTTTCAAACTAAGCTAAACGCTTGTGTTATGAAAATAGGACTAGCTTGCTAGTCTGGAATGAGGTTTGAACCCGCGACCTTTGAATCACGAGGCGAGTGTCCTAACCACATGACCAACAAGCTACTCTTCTGGTCTTGTAGCTAGAACACTCATGAAAATTTGTGAACAAACTATACGATATACGATAGTAGCAGCCTATCCAAGAGTTACTCTAAATCAGTGAGTCTAATAGTTTTAATGAAAAATATGAAAAGGTTTGCTGGAAATCGGATTATCCAATGGTTCCTCCTGTATGTGTATTGGAACTGTAAAAAAAGGAAATGGGTAGAAGGGATGATATTGTCACATATCCCAGAAATAACTAGTTATAGTATTTAGGTTTATTTCCTGGCTGATGAATCCCCAAGAATAAATTGGGTTCATTCCCACATTTATTACCATACCCCACACATATCACATCTCAATTAGAAGAATCCACTGTGTGTATTGACACTTTTACAAATATTATAATTCTGTTTTTTATTCTTACTGAGCTCTTTCTTACATTGTCCAGAGTCATTTAAAATATGGTGGCGAGGGCAAATGTTGAGTTATTGATGAGTGATTAATTTTCACCTCGGTGAACACCCACATTTAAAGATCATCGCTTCAAAGAATAGCCTTGGCTTATAAATAGCCATATTTTATGAATAGTTTATGTAGGCACAACTTATGATTTTTTTATGTTGTAGGCACAAATGGTCACAGAACATTTGCATTTACACAAGCGTAAAAATAATTTGCAAGCATGTGAATGCGGAAATATTTTAAATATTTTTGAATTCTATTTCATTGAACGGACAAAAAACTTTTACAATGTTCTTTACTCAATTCATCAGGCAAAAAAGAGTTATTATTCCAAATATAATAATAATGATGAATAAGTAGAGAATAATGAAGAAATGTGAATCTTGTTGAAATACTTAAAAAATAAAATATATGTACACATACATTATAAATATATTTAAAAAATTTCAATGCAATCTGCAAAATAAATTTAGTCCCCCAGCAATATTTTTAAAGTTAACCTGTGGTAATATTATAATACATTTTCTCGAAACTGTCAAGCCCTATCTGAATGTAGATTTTATTATCTGAATAAATAGAAAATACGAGTACCTAAGTACAAGTAGATTTACGAGTAAGGCCCGGTTGTTTCAAGTTGGATTAAATTAAAAGTTCGTTTAAAGCATAGATTTTTACGGAAACGGATCCTTTGATTGGCGGAGAACGCAAAAAACTATGCTTTAAACGAACTTTTACTTTAATCCAACTTGATATTGATATAACCGGGTCTAACTGTTACACAAAGTTTTACCGCCAAGTTAGAGTGTAGATGGATGAGGCTTTGATCTTGAGAGATCAAAGTGATCATCCGTGTGAATGGGCCATTATGGGTCAATGTCATTAATATTAATGGGTATTTGAAGATTTATTTGATTTAGGAATTTTTACTACTACAAAGGCAAAATATTTAATTAAAATTGTTACATATTTTGTGGAAAATATCTTCGTGAGCGCTGGACACGGGAAGTCACTTTTGTTCCCGATACCGAAACCATGAACGTTTACATTTCAGGAATATTCGTTACGGCACGCAAAGGATTTATGGGATTCGGCGCATTAAAATAACACACATTTAAATGGATTCACATTTCGCACGGTCACAAAATTACACGAATACGGGAAATGGTTGTGGAAGACCAAAAGTGAATATAATTGAATGATTTGTAAGTTCAATCGAATGGTTTACACACTTTCACGCTTGTTTTATTTAAATATATATGTTTTCTTGAAGATTTTCGACATTTGGAAATAAAAAATCAACTCCTTTATTGTATCTACTGAAGTCGTAATGAATTATGAATATACATAAATTTTTTTATAGCTATTACTTTCCTCGATATAAACCGATCTTTATATGAGTCGCTACTATCTATAGTGGGCTATGTTATATAAATCAGATTTTACAAAAACGAGTGTTATTTTCATATTATTAGTCCATACAAATTTAGTGTCTGCCCACTTTTACAAAAACCTGAAAAAATATTTAAATAAAAAAAGATTTTTAACGCGAATCACATCTGATATCAATGATTGATGTCTTTATTTTTTTTAATATACATATCTATTTAATTTATTCACTCTATTTTTAATATAGCCTCTCTATCAAAACATTTTCTCGCTAACTTGAAATATTTGATTACTCTGGTATAAAAATAACATTTCTGTTAATCTTGTTTTGTACACTACACCATTATAAATCCCTCTTTAGATTAATATTGTAAACGGCGAACGGTGTTCAAAATGTCTCGACGAGCGGCGGGCGAGGCGCGAGCGCGTAGGTACCTATTATAAAACCGGTGTCTATTTTGGAGTTTATAGGAAAAATAATTTACTAGAATATTTTAATGTCATAAAACAAACAATTGTATATATAGTTGACATGTCGCTAATGATGTCCGCGCAATATAGAAATTAATCATAATAAATACGTAGAATTTATTAATGTTGAATACAGATAATTTGAATAATTTTATTAGCAGTTTCATGGACGGACTCGTTGGTAATGTCTGCGGGTAATATGATTTATTTCATCGTTAAACGTTACGATGGCGTAAGTGCTTGCTTCGCGAGCTATTTATTTCTCGCATGATTTTCTATTTTCCACGCCAAGTCTCTTTGCAAGAATATCGCGCACCGCGCTTGCTTCCAAGAAAGCCGACTGAATAATCTTCTCGGGGAATTCCATCGAACCAAAGAGATAAGATGCTAACTAGGTAGCATGATGCATTCCTAAGAATACCGAAAACAAATGGGTCTTAACGTTTAGTCTAGTTGTAGACTCATTTTTGAGCAGCTTTTATGTGTCCGGGTCTTTGTGCGAGAAGTTTGGGTAAAACGTAATTTAGAGGAGCACGCCTGCGTACGTATGACATATCAGGATTCGTGATGCAGGGGCCCGTCTCAACGGATATTTCGGGCCCCCCTGTCTTTGAAAAATAATACATTAAATAAATATAACTGCGTCCTTCAAAATTTTAACCAATATAATTCGCTAATAAATTACACTAAAAATATGAAATATCAAATAAAATCGTGGATTTGAAATATAGACAGACGAAATTGGTACACTCAAACAAATTATCTTGTTTGAGTGTACCAATTTATGTCTTTTCTAATTACTGTGTGTGTTTTACTATTTATGTGCAGGGTGTAACGGAGCTAGTCCACAATACTTTACAGGTGAATTCCTGCCTTGATCATGAGTCAAAAATGTTCAAGCAACTGATTCAATATTTGAATTTTGATAATATTTGGAAACAAAATATTTCAATATTTATGACTTATTTTTTGAAAACGTTGAACTACCATCACAGTAACTTATATCGATTACGAAAAATTCATTCGTTTCAATACAAGTTAAATAAAATGATAAAAAAAATCAGCCGAAAAATTGTATTATTGTTATCATTTGATTTGACTTGTATTATTAAAGGGTATGAAAATTTCATATTCGATATAACTTACTGTAATGATTTACAATTACAATTTTCCAAAAAATAAGTCAGAAATATTGAAAAAAAAATGTAAACTATGATATTGCTTAACTCACATAACATTTTCGACTCATAATCAAGGCATAAATCCACCTGTAAAGTATTATGGACTAGTTCTGTTACACCTGTATATATAACTGAAGTTAACTGGCGCTAAAACTCTGTTAACATTTTTATGTGTGCTTTAAATATTTCTTACTATTCGGATCAGGCTGTTAATTAAGTCGCATCCTTTTTATCAGTGAGACAAATATAGGATTATATTCTTAAATGAGAAAATAAATGTTTAAACAGACACTTTCCATTCACCACATTTGAAAATGTGACAGATTTAACAATAAACATTAAATAGGACTTACTTATGCTTTATGACTAATAAAAGCTCACTAAAGAAATTAAACAGCTTCACAAATAATTAATGATGCTAAGATGTAAATTTCTATTAAATTAATTCGTATTTTTATACGTTAAAAAATAAGAAAGTTCCGACGCTGATTCAATTTTACCCGCAATATTTATAACAATCGATAAAAGATTCATCTAAATATGTATATGACTTTGTTAGCATAGAGGGCGTGGTTTAGATGCTAGAACACCCGCTTAGCATGCGAGAAGCGCTGCGTTCGATTCCCAGCCATACCAAATATATTTATATTTTTTATGCGTCATTCAAAATTTATTATAAAGAATAAATAAGTTCTTACTTATTTACAGCCGTACACCCGTGAAATAATAAATAATAACGACTTTTAGTATCAAAATATTTTTTTTTTTTTATTTCCCCTGCCGACAGAAAAGGGATACAGTTGTGCATAAAAATAAACGCGATACTGTCCTTTTATGACAATATCACTCTAGCAACAATATAATTAAATAATTAATTTATAAATAAAATAGACACCAAAATATAATAAAAAATTGTAGGTAATAGAGTTAAATAATACAAAAAAATATTCCGGCACCAGGATTCGAACTTTAGCCCCCTGAGTGAGAGCCGGGTACCGTATCTACAATACCATATCGGAAACGCCACTGACCTCGGAAAAATCCTTATAACGGCGCAGTGTACGTAAAGAAAATATATTTTAAACAAATAAACAGGCCTTTTTTAAGAACACCTAGACATCTTGGAGGTCCGACGTTACAATCCATGTATTTGTAACAAAATAACTGTTGGATGTTGAAAAATAATATTGCACCATCGTATATGCAGACATTAAAACACAGGATGCCATTTCTGCTTCCTATCTTGGGTCTTTAATGGTAATTTTTTATGAATCCCTTTTACTCCATATTACCCTCAATCAACATATCACACTAATTAGACCATGTAGATTCACGACTTTCCAAAAGGTTTTTTTTTTTAACATAGATATGATATTATATAGAGATGATAATATTATTACTAAGTTAAAAGCCTGTGCTATGAAAATAACTTGATGGTATCCTGGAATGGAGCTCGAACCACTGACCACCAAATCACTAGGCGAGCATCACAACCACTACACCAACAAGCTAATCAAAAATTTTCAAAAGCTACTTACTCACTTTCCAAAAGGCTCATCTAAAATTCTAAAGTCGTAAATCTAAATAGATTAAGTAATTACACAGAAATAAATATATACGTCCCGTCTATTTTTGAGGATTGGGGTAGGAATCATCGAATAAGGCGGACTGTCGTAAATCTACGTTTTGTCTATTTTTGAGTTTTGGAGTAACGATCGCCAAAATAACAATCTTATCATTTTTAGAAAACGGCTGATTATAAATCTCTCAACTTTTAGATGTCGGTAGACATACATAGTACGCTCTAGTTAATCAACGAAACAAAGGTTTGTAGACTTGTTTGATAATATATTTAGGTAATATATTTCCAATTCACCATCGATAAACTATGATCTTATTTCGCTTCAGCTAACCGAGTCATTCAGATAACAATTCGAAGTATTTTCGAGTTGTAAAGGAATTTATCGATACATTAAAATAACAATGAAGCATTTAGAGTCTGATTGCATTGCTTGCAGTACAACATAATATAAATATTATAATATTACTATGCAAACTTCAATATACACCATAAAGATTTAAATAGAAATCAAATTTTTACAATAAAAAACATTAAGCATTCAAGAGACTTGCCGTAATTCCAAGAAAAGTTTGTTGCTATTAACTTAATTGGAAAATAAATAAACAGTAAATCTAATATTTATAATAAAAAAATATTAAGCATTAAAGAGACTTACTGTAATTCTAAGAAAATTTTGTTGCTATTAACTTAATTGGAAAATAAATATACAGTAAATCAAAATGTTTACAATAAAAAATATTAAGCATTAAAGAGACTTGCTGTTATTCCAAAAAAAAAACTTGTTTCTATTAACTTAATTGGAAAATAAATAAATCAAAGTGAAGGGCAAAATTATAAACTCGTTAAATATACATATTGACTGCTGATGAAACATCACTTCTTCCTCGCATTTCTCGGTTGCTAGATATAAATAAACAATATTGGGAATGCTGGGTTTGGTCTAGCTTGTGGTCAGAAGGCGCAGAATAAAGACACAGGCAAAGATTCTTTCGGTAATGGAGAAATTTGTAGGAAAAGTGGATCATCGATTTTCCAGCAACGAAATAATTTTTAAGTGGGAGAAAATAAGGGAGTATAAATATATACGAGCATATATAAAATAAGGACAATATAAACATATACGAGCCATTTGAACATAAAACTGAAGAACGAACTGCAGAATATTGCCATTTTCTGGTATCGTTATAAGAACCATAACTTTTCTTTCCTACGAAATTTTAGATGTACCTAATCGCTAAACCAAACTCTATAGGACTCCCAAGTAATCAGCAATGTATGTACATGCATATATAAGTTTAGCGCGTTAAAGTTCGTGAGCAAGCCTTCGTTTCCACAAACATGCGTACCTACGTGACAAATTCCAACATTAGAATTATGAAAATTGTTTCTAGAATTAAACTCTCTGGGTAATGGAACCTCGGCAGCGTTAGTACGATGGCTGTATGATAAGCACGGGAAGGAAAAAAAAATTTTTTTAAGTAGAGATGCGAACACGTTTCCCGGAATACGTGTCACATCAATATTCTTACTATTTTAAAACTAAGCTAAACGCTTGTGCTATGAAAATAGGACTATCTTGCTGGTACGTATTGAGGTTCGAACCCGCGATCTTTGGCTTTGGATCACGAAGCGAAAGTCCTAACCCCAAGACCAACAAGCTACTCAGAATATTTAAAATTTGTATATCCTCCTTTAAGCTCGATACCTTTTCAAATCATATAAAAAATGATTTGAAAACTCGGGAAAATTGGCATCTATTTCGGCGATGATTTCTTCGTTTGACGTGAACCGTTTTCCTACAAACCATATTTTCATTTTTGGAAACAAAAAAAATCGCATTGGGCCAAATTTTGCATTGGAGAATTGGGAAAATAAGGTGGTTGAGACAGAATTCGACAAGTTTTCCTGTGGCGATTGCGGACGAATGAGTGCTTTTCCCATGATAACGCACCAATTACTATGGTAAAGGAGCACTTTGTCATCGCAAAATTGTCTCATCAATTCAGCATCGATTTGGCCAATAAATCAGCACAATTCTTTGATTGTCCTTTCCTTCTCGAAATAGTCGGTGAAGATATTGCTTCGCGATTTCCCAAGAATGGTAGCCGCGACCTTTCCGATGGAACCGATTCTCGGAGCAGGTTCGCCAGGTGAAGTCCACTGTTTTGACTGTTCTTTCGTTTCTGCCGTTTAGTTATGGATCTACATTTCGTAAACAATTTTCCCATAAAAAAAGGATTGAATCACCGACCGATATCCATGGATGCCCCACACAATTTGCCCACTTTCAACAGCTAAAAAACAAAACTACTCGATTAACCGATTGCCCTGTTATGTCGTGACGCTATTTTATCCATAAAAAACCTGAGATAAATAAAATGCTGTGGATATTGGAATGTAGAAAAGGGATAAAATTATATTATCTGTGTAGTAGTGTAAATATGTACCTACATGCCTTAATACACACACCTCCATGCGGTTAGTAACCTATTGACCAAAATACTTTCACATGTAACCTAAGCAATATGAGCAGCCCATTACGCATACTTGTGCGTGTGATGCCTCTCTTGATAGCATTCTTGCGTTTTTATTTGATGATTACTCTCTATATCATCATCATTTTAAAAGCGAAATCACGTTTTATTTGTGAAAAAATATATATATGTTGGGATTTTTAACAAGAGTTATTCACGACTTTAAAAATCCTCAGTCTAAATATGTCAGGGGAGAGGAAGGGGTATGAGAATAGAGGGGAAATATCGCCTATATTACCCGCCGAGTCCTAAAGAATAAGTTTCCAAATTTTGAGTCCGATCGGTCAAACGGTA
The DNA here is from genome assembly GCA_016648135.1 of Agrypnia vestita. Taxonomy (NCBI): domain Eukaryota; kingdom Metazoa; phylum Arthropoda; class Insecta; order Trichoptera; family Phryganeidae; genus Agrypnia; species Agrypnia vestita. Next base: position 26,332 of record JADDOH010003409.1, on the reverse strand, counting down.
CAGATTTGTATCGAAAATATGTCAGGGGGAAGGAAAGGGGTATGAGAATAGGGGGGAAATGTTGCCTATGTTACCCGCCGGTTCCCAAAGTATAAGTAAGCAAAATTTGAATCGAATCGAACAAACGGTGTGGATTTGTATAGAGAACAGACAGACAGACATTTAGTTTTATAGGTATAGATAATCGGAATCGGCGATGTTAATTTGCCGATACATTTTGAATTTCGCACTATAGATAATCCATGTGTAAACGCGCACGCGCCAAATCGCACTTAATCCGTTCATGTTTAAACGCGACACAATTTATCTACGTTCGGAGAATCCCCGCGTTTCATAATTTCATTTCGAACACTGAATACATGTCCCATCAATATTCTTCCTATTCTCAAACTAAGCCAAAAGCCTGTGCTATGAAAATAGGACTAAATTTCTGGTGTCCTGGAATAGGGCTCGAACCACCGACCACCAGATCACTAGGCGAGCGACGTGACCACTACACCAACAAGCTACTCATATAATAATCTTACGTAATGTTCTGTTAAATTGCAATTTTTGAAATTTTATTATAAAGTAAACATTCTAAATAAATATTATACAAGTAATTTCGTCTGTTTCTAATCTAAACCCACAAATTTTTACACATTTTGAAATATCCACTGTCCGCATCGGTATCGATATCGTCGATAATTTTTTTATGAATATCGATATCGTATCGTATCGGCAAAAGTGCGTATCGATGCTTCCCCAGTTATAATATAAAAGATGTTCCCTGTCTCCTTAGCTAGGCCAAGGCCTGTGGTAAAGGAGACAGGTTCATCCGTTGGGTCCAGTAGTGTGATTTAAACACTTACTCAATTCAATTCATTAATAATATATCAATGTAACACACGTAAAATGTAAAAAAATGGAAATATGATAAAAATGTAAAATTGTATAGTATAAAAAAAAAATTTAAAAAAATATATCAATTTTTTTTTGTCTAAAGCTAGCCTTTTGTTAATATTTGAAAAAACTAAACCATAAAAACCAAGTTTTTATTCTACTCCCTTTCTCATTTGTATTGTTTCCAATTTGATATTCTATCCTTTTGCTTTAAGTTCATTTGGAAAATCTTTTCCATGTATATTATTATTCTTGATTGTTGAATTTAAGTTGAGAATATTGAAAACGTAATAATTGGTATAGGGGGACACGGCGTCTGCGAAACCGTCTAATCGGACCCATGGCTCGAATCAGACTAGTTAAAATAGGTTTCTCCTCCTCCGCGCCTCCTCCACATTTGTGTGGTTTCCAATTTGAAAAAACCGTTAAAATTTCGAAAAATCAAAAATTATACCATAATTAAATTTTTTAAACGAAAATTTGTTGGATCATTTTTATCGTCGCCACGAGTCTGCCTGCAAAGTTTCAGTTCGATTGGGTCACGGGAAAAGGGTTAAAAATCAATCCAAAGTTTTTTCAGCAGACAAGCAGACGCTACAAGTTAAAAGAAAGGGAGTATAAAGAGAATAGTTGAAAACAGGAAAAAGATACATAAGAATAAGAAAATATACATTAATTAGTTATTTAGGAGTACAATAAAAAAAATATTTTCAGTTCATGTGATCACTTCCATAAATTTACGCTCAGTTTCATTTCTGCCAATATCCGACAGCCAGCTCTCAAGACATCGTTTACCGATTTTTACCGATGGAGAAATTCTTTGCAGTATTTGGCTTTGGGTGCAAGAAACACGTGTTAGGATTGACCAAAACTCGTTCTCATTTTTGGTATCAAGGTGAAACTATTGTCTGTTGCCCTCGCACGATACCTGTGCGACGGGGTAAACACATATGATTCTTATTCTTTATCTGCTTAATTTGCATGTTGAATTCCATGTAGGAAACCCAGAGTTCTTTAATATGTCGGCATCCTAATAATATTATTTTTCTACCATTACAAGAATGTGTCGTACATACGATATACATATATTGTGCTGACCCTAACATTAATGCTGATATTCTTGCAGATAACCAATCATCATTCAAAAAGTCATTCTTACACAAAATTCATTTTCTTGACAATAAATAACCTGAAACTATTGAATATATAAAATCAACTATTTGCATATTCTCATATGATCACTTTAAATTGATACACTAAGTACTCTAAATAGTATACAGGGTTATTTGGAAAACATTAAAAACCTCGCAGGACTGTATTTCTGCCTCGATTATGAGTCGAAAATGTTCAAGCAACCATGACCTAATATCAATAGTTATGGAGATATGCAACATCAAACATCAACATCAATTTTCTTTCAATATGTTTTAATTTAATTTAATTTAAATTTTAACGCTTCAACAGGCCAAGAGGCCCAATTACAGAAGCGAAATATATCACAAAACACCCAGGCTTGAGTAAAGCACATATATTGTGATTATTAATATATTAATTGTGACCTCACCGGGAGTCGAACCCGAAACCCTCGGTGTGAGATGCCAGTGTCATACCCACTGGGCTACGAGGACCGCCTTTTGACTTATTTTTGTAAAACGTTGGACTATCATTACAGTAATTTATATTGAATATGAACAAGTCATTCCCTTTAATACAATTCAAATAAAACAATAAAAACTTTGGAAAACATTCAAATTGGAATTTCTGAATGGTTTTTATCATTTTATTTAAATTGTATTAAAACGAATGAGTTTTTCGTAATTGATATAAGTTACTGTAATGGTAATTCAACGTTTTGTAAAAAATAAGTCAGAAATATTGAAAAACAATGCAAACTTTGATATTGCATAACTATTGATTGCTTGAACATTTTCGACTCATAATCAAGGCAGGAATATAGTCCTGCGAGGTTATCAATGTTTTCCAAATAACTTTTTATACATCCTACATATATGCACGTTGCTAAAGCAGGCCGAAGACACTTGTGATTAGGATAGTGGGCTTAGTTTTAGATAATAATGGTTTGTTCTTTAATGTAATTTGTACCCATTATAAATAAAATTAAATAAATTCGATCATTCCAGACACACTTACTCGACAAGTAAAATAAATTAATTCAAATCCCCGTAGCTAATAATTTTTTTCGAAAAACTTTGCATCTTTCCAAGCGAGGGTATTAGAATCAAGGCACCACCATGCAAATGACGAAAATACAGGTCGACGTGTATGAATATAATTCCAATATGATCTGTCAAGGAATGTCAGTTTCACAATTTATTGATGACATACTTTGAACGCTTGTTTGTGTGTTTTAGACGCATTTTTCATTTTACAATCAGTTTATTTATTACAAATGAGTTTCAAAAACATTTAGATATCTATCTATTTTTTTTTTAATATACTTAATTAATAAAAATAGACTTTGTTTTCACCACTTATGTATTGAAAGTCACAGTTTGTTCTTTTAGAAGAAATTATTTTTTTTAAATAGAGATGAGAGCATGGAATACATGCTATATCATCTTATTACTATTTTTAAATTAAGCTTAACGCTTATGCTATGAATATAGGTTTAACTTGCTGGTATCCTGGAATGGGGCTCGAATCATCGACCACTGGATCACTAGGCGAGACTAAGTCATAACCATTACACCAACAAGCTATAAATTTCGTCTGTTGCATAATTTCATTTATTCTTAATCCCCTCAAGTGATATATCTAATGTATTTTTAAAATATTAGTTCAAATTAGTGTCCATTTTATAATATTTAAAAAAAATATTATTCGAAAAAATTTTACACTTGCAAGACTTTGAATATTGTAGTTAATAAAGGGAATAATTAATCACAAACTTATAAAGAATATCGAATTCAAAATAATGACAAGACGTTATTTGGTTGTCGATATATTCCTAAATTTTACCGATATGTGTACAGCATTCTGCCTTTGTGTACCTAGATATATATGTAAATAATATTCGGGTTGTTTTTCGTACGCAAAGATCCTAAATTAATTTATATCAAATTTTAAGCCCTGACGTATATTTTGCTTATGACGTATCCGTACATCTACTTACTTAATTTTCTGTTATTTATTATTCTATAACTTATTTTTGAAGTAACTTTGCGAAATTCCATAAAAAAACACTTGTTTTTTATTCTATTTGTTTACTTTATTTATTGTGAATCTCGGGTGGGAGTTAACAAAAAACAAGTTTTATTTTCATATACGAGTAGATATGTCTAAATTTCTCTTATTCCCCCTACACTCACCTTATATAATTTCATCAGATACTCAATTCAGCATGTGTGTTTAAAACATTCGTTTCCACTTCATACACCGTCTCGCATAACCCTACTAACATCATCCTTCTCCCAATAATATTCCCATGTTTCGACGCACAAGTCAAATGTTACGTGTGTGAATTTTGGTTCTGACGAAAACACTTTATTTTAATTTTATTTTATTTCAGTACATATAATACCGGAAAACATATAGTTAAACCAGAAAAGAAAAAATGTCAAAAAATATGCATACATGCAAAATTAAACAATTTACACGTTTTCACCGAATGAATGTAAAACTAAATGTATATTTACGCATATAAAAGTACAAAGAAAAATATATTTCCATGGGAAAAGGAAGACGGAGGTGGAGGAGTACGTATTAGGGGATAGAATTCGCGAATTAAAGAAAATAAAAAAAATAAAGCGGAATGGATTCCGCGGTAATTTAAGATATCGACGTCATTAGAGTACGAACTGAAGTAAAGGGAGGCTCGGTGGAACGAAATAAATCTCGTTCGGCTTTAGTAGCGCAATGAGGAAGACCGAAAGCGAGACGAGATCTTGTCGATCTAGAAGGCACTCCGATTGAATGTATAATAACATTAAATCATTTTAATTAAAATGTATCGGCGTACTCGTATAATACGTATTTAGATGTTTGTGCGGATACAGGTGGTCGGAATCAATAAATAAAGCCGGAAAGCGATACCCATTCTTGGTCGTAGTCCTCCTGGGAAGGATCGTCGTTGAAAAAGTCAGCATCCGCATTTCCGTCGGACCACTTCCCCTCCGACATGTAGCGCTTAACCAGGTCGCCGAGTTTCTGGGGTCTCAGTTCGGCTTCGCGCTGGAGGAACTTGATCCGCTCCTCCCGCTCCTCCTCGTCGTAATCCTCTTCCTCGTCCGCCTCGTACTCCTCGTCCGGCTCTTCCGCCTCCTCGGGCTCCGGGCGCGCCGTGACGGACCGCGCGAGGATCTTCCTGGGGTTTTCCGCGAAGCGCGCCGCGTCTTCCGTCGCTCTCTCCGTCCAAGAGTCGTCGTTCCTTTCGGTCGTCGACGATCTTAAGAGCTTTTCTCGAATATTATCGTCGGGTATATCGGAGATTTCTATGTTTTTGCGGACGAGGTCTTCGGATCTGGATATTTTCCTGAAGAGATAGTCCAACTCGCGAAATCGGCCGTGCCTCAATCGACGTTTATCGATAAATTCGTCGTAATTGATAGACTGTCCCGGCGCGCGCGAGCTAATTCCGGCGGCGGCCAGCGCCGACCCGTCGGGGGGCGGCGCGCCCGCCCCGGCGGCCCGCACCGCGGCCAGCCACAGCAGCGCCGCGAGCAGCGCCCGCCCGCCGCTGCACATTCTCCGATGCGTTTCGCGCGAATCGAGTTTCGCGTGTACCATTTTATATTCGCGCGGAAGCGCGCGACATTTATTCGCGGATCGTCCGCCGCGGTATCTCACCGTACGTCGACGGCGCTGTCTTCGAGTATACTGCGCGTATCGAAATTTTTCGCCAATCTTAAAAGATGTATGCAATTTTTTAAACAACTCATCTGCGATTCGATTTTTCGCAACCAGGGTAGACTGCGCGCGGGCGGAGGTATCGCGCGCGACGTCCGAGAGGGAGAAGGCGCTCGCGCGAGGAAAGGCGCGCACCGCACGTGCCACACCCGGCAGCGGCAGCGGCAGCAGCGATCGGCGCGGCGGCGACGCGGCGACTGGCGGCCGCGGCTCGGCGGGCCCGCGTCCCATTATAATAATACGCCGCGGCCGATAAAACACCGGCTATCCGGCGAGAGGAGTTCGTGTTTACGTTACGAGCGCTCGTGTGTCCCATTACGATTCCCGGCGTCTGTTAAACCTTCGCGGCCGGCCGACTCTCGCCCGAGCCCTCGGCGCCCGCCGACCCGACCGCCGTTCGCTTCTTCGTTCGATAAAAATAAGACGCCCGAAACTCGCGAGAGGTCGCCGAATGTGAACTTGAGGAATGACGAGAAGCGTCCCGGAGAAGCGAAGCGGACATCTGTCGGACCTCGACGAGGAGCGAAGCGAGGCTCGAAAGTTGGACTTAATTTGACAATTTTGACATATTTTTTTACGAGAGCAAAACCGCTCGGCGTTGAAAGAAGCTTTTTGAAAGAATAACTTTGAAAAATACTTTATTTTATAGGCGGACTCGTACCGAGGGACTCTGAGGAAGGACGCGCGCTTCGAAGGTGATCACGCCGTCGTGTGGCGGGCGGCGGAGGTCGGTCGGCTTTCCTGGAGCGAATTACTTAACCCGCATCCGGGATATCGCGGTCTAACCGCTAAATTATCCGACTGTAAAAAGGACTATTAAAAAAGCGCAAAGTAGTAGGTAGGTCGGGTAAGCGCGAGCTAATAAATAAATGTACCTTGCGCCTACGCAAAAGTACTCGTTTTTGAATAGGAACTTGAATTTTGGTGAAAAATTACGAGCGAAATTTTGAAATGGACCGTTGTATATTTATGATACATGTGCTGTGACTGTTTCATTAGCGATCGTGCCTGGAACCGAGCCTGGAAAAAGCGCGATTTATGAATAAACTGTTCACGGTTCGATTCAGGTGTGGCAAACTTATATTTGTAAGAATCTATCGAATATAGATACTGCTGAAGTTGCGTTGTATTCAACAAAAAAAAAAACAGACGACATTATAGACGATTTTACCAATTTATAATCTTAGAATCCTATAATCGATATTTCATCCGCTTCCTAATGAAATTTTGCAGACGTATTTTCGACGACAATATACGAATCATGAATGCGTGAATTCAATAATTAATCAATTAATCCATCATAATTAATTAATCAGAGCTTAATACGGGAAATTAGTTAGTGATTTTACCAAAAATGGCACTAGTTTCCTATGAATTTGTACGCTGTAAAAAGCAGAAAATTATATTCTCAAAAAATAAAAATTTTGTAAAAAGGCTATGCTTTTATTTAAATTTACTAAAAAGTAAAAACTAAATTTTCCCCCAATTTTTTTTGCCTCACTCCAAATACAACCGTGGGCTCTATCAAGAATTCTGTAATCTATATACATATCGTAACCGCCCATCTTTTATTTGGAGAGTGAGACAAAAATTTTTAGCCGAAAATTTATTTTTCTACTTTTTAGTACCTACATTTAAATTTTTTAATATAAAAGTGGTTTAAAAAATTGTAATTATCTAAATCTGTCACTATTGTATTTAGATGCTTCTAACAACATAATTTAAAATAATATCAGTAATAGATCTATTTATTATATTTATCTTTGCACAAGCTATCTTCAAGCCGGTGTGATAATAAATTATTTATTTAATTCTTTACATTTATGAAATATTATATATTATCAAATGACAAATTGCAAAAAATAGTCAAACTACATAAAAATCTATAGATATTTCCGTATTGTACACATGCGAATAGTCATATTATGTAATATTCGGTTTTACTGTCCTGAAATGCGTAAGCAGGAATCTGTAAAAAGAAAAGCCGTAAATAAAGAAAAATTACATTCAATGCTGGACGCGGGTCGACAGAAAAAAATTAAAAGTGAAAATTACTTTAGCATTTTAAAACAACTTTTGGAGCTTAAAAATCGGGATTGATACCGCACACCCCTCTCAGGACGGGTAAAAGGCTACAGATTGAGCTTGTACTTCCAATGACGAAATATTTTTTAATAAATCTAAATAAATTAGAAGAAGTGGGTGCCCGAAGGTTATTACCAAAACATATTTTTTACTGCTAATGTTTGTTCGAACAAATTATCAGACATACCAAACATTATCGTTTATAATGTTTATATTATTAAAACACTGTCAAACATAATAAACAAGATCGCTTATCATGTAATGGTACCTACTTGTAAAGAAATCATATAAAAATTTCAATATATTTACTTGTGTTTTAATACAAAAGCAAGCTGTTAAAACCAGAATCAAATTCAAATTATGTAAAGAAGTTATTCGTTTTTCTATTTGAACATCTAACTTCAGAAGAAAACGTTCATATTTCCATCTTATTCGTATTTCAAAAGAAATTGACACCACACCTCAATGTGATGTAACTATTAGTTTTCGTTCAAATTTGAATACAAAAAGAAAGCGTTAAGACACAAAGCTGGACTTTCATTTATATGCTATAATTAAATTTACAAGTTAAACGTCTAAAAAATATTAAATTTGAGTACTTACAAGGAATCAATAGCTTGTTGGTCTAGTGGTTTGTTACTTGCCTAGTGATCCAGTGGTTCGAGCTTCATTCCACTAGACTAGTACCTAAGTTAGTCATATTTTTAGCGTGGTTTGAAAAAATATTAAGAAAATTATTGTGACACGTATTCTTAGTATTTTTAATGTAAAAGTAAAAAAATGTATCTTTAAATAAAATATTACTCTATTGCAATAATGTGGTGCCAAACAAAGTGATATTTTATTTAAAGATATTATGAAAATTTAAAAAAATATATTTTCGAATAAACAAGAACAACTTCCATTACTAAAATAAGTTGAATGTAGGTAGGTACATTGTTAAAATTCGTACAAAATAAATAAAATCTAGATGCATGTAAGTTCATGGTAAGTTTCACAGTTTATTTAAATTAGATCAAAATCTTTTGACAATTTACCACGCTCATTTCTTCCTCTTTCTCCGTGTCGGTGTGTTACACCTGAAATAGTTGGACAAATGCCTGAAGAGATTAAATCCTTTCATCTCGTTCTTCCATCAGACTCTAAATTAAATGTATTCGTAATAGGTTAGGACAATGGGGCAATTAACATTGTTGCATATTTTGAAAAACAAAGCTGCATCAGGTGCGGCGATCGTCGAGACGGAGAATCACGAGCTCGCCGTCCATTGTCAATGTACTATCGAGTTATGTGGTGATTGAGCAACGCGTTCCTTACTGGATGGCCAACAAAAATCTTTTTACTCGCATTTTCTATTTATTTATCACAGTAGAACCTCGTTAATTCGAAATTCAAGGGACCCTATAAAAACATTTCGAATTATGCGGAACCCCGCTAATTCTAAATTCAAGGTACGAAAAAATCGCGATGCGATTACGAAATTCGTCAAAATCGTGAAACTCGTGAGAAGGGCCATTTATTTTGTGAAAAACTTTTGTATTTTTGCTTCCTTAAAGAAATCGTTTCGAAAACGCAATATTTATTATGCATATACAAAGATCGCCACATCTCTATTACTCAAGTACCTACCCAATATTGATATAATATTTATTGTTCTCAATTGCAAAAAAAATCGAAATATTTTTCTTAATTTTTTCAAATTTAAAAAAAATCTAATTATGTGAACTAAAGTAATAATAATAATAGTTGGATCATTTTTATACAGCACCGTTTTCTTGATTACCTACTCACCTCAAGGGTGCTAAAATCTATTGATTTATGGCGCAAGAGGCTAAAAATGATTTAGAATTACGAATTACCGGGGTTAATCTACTATGAAATTAATATGTAGGTTTGAAAAAATTGTAATTTCGGTGAATTTAGAATTATCGAGGTACGAATTAACAAGAGTTACTGTATAATAATGAAATTTAAATATACAGTAAAACCCTGTATGCCTAAGCTATGTGATTAAAAAAGTTTGCATTAGAAAGATGAATGGCAAAATTATGTACTTTACGAACTTTGTATACCCCTATTTGACTATTTTTGATGGAGGTCTTGTACAATTTATTTATCTAAATTCAAAAATATACCAATTTCGTTACAGATGTTTCTACGTTATTTTATTTTTTATTTCTAGATTAGAAAGTACTCTTTCAAAATGTTCTTATTTTTCTTTATTCTTATACGAAAGACTCTCGATTATCCGTGGGCACGGCCAAACATGTGTTTAGAGTGGAAAAGTCGGCTGTCCATCGTGTCCAAAAAGTTATTTCTCAAAACATTTATTTTATGTTTATTGTTTTGTTTGTTTTAGTGCCTTTTGCGGGTTGCATCCAGTTGTCATCGTCACTTATTTACAAAAGAACGCGTAATCGATTATCCGATTTTTTTCACAGTCCATCCCGGATAATCGGGAGTCTACTGTGATTCTAAATTTCTCCAATTTACTCACAAAGAAATTATCTCTTTCGCTATTCTGATCAAATTGATTTTTGTTTGTTATTTATGTTTGTTGATTTGACGATTAGGACTCTCTATCCGGTGATCTAGTTGGACAGGGGTTCGAGCCTCGTTCCAGAAAACCATCAATTGAGTCGTGTTTTTAAGGCGGCACAGCCGGTTCACAAATATGCATAGCTGTCAAATTACATCGATAGATCATGTCCTTTCAAGCCGTGCGCGACATGTCATCTGAGCGCAAATCGAGTGAAAATTACACGTTCGTTACATATTTATGGTACATACGTTGCTAAAACAGTAAGGTTTGATAGAAAGAGATGGTCATATATTCTTTGCTTTCGTCCGCGTCAGGTATCCCCACAGAAGTACCTCACGTATCAAAATATTTACTTATTTAACTTTAGACAAATGATCTTATATTATTTGAGTCGACTTATTATTTTCCGTAAATAATTTAAGAATCATAGTAATAATTCTGAACTCCTTTTTAAATCAATGCATATCGTAATATGACAATACAAAACAATCACCTAGCCCCACGTGCGTACTGCGTATATCAAAATGTATTATTTTATCTATCGACAAATTCCCGTATTTTATTTTCGTCCAATAATTACTTACTTAATAGAATTTAAAAAACATATTAATAATTCTGAAATATTTTTCATATCATAATGAATACCTTTAATATTAAACAAGAAATAAATATATGGGAGACGCGAACGCGCATGCGCACGGCGCGTACAGTATGTATCTTGATACCTCAAATGATCTGGAACAATTGTTGAATTAGGATAATACCGAAACTGACATGTGACGCAAGTTCAAAGTTTAAAAAGGATGAAACCGTTCGAAAATCCATATAAAACCCATATATATGGGAGATATCAATTGCTTTTGAGCGTATTATATAATAATAATTCATATAAATGTCAAATTTGGCGTAAAAGTAAAAGGAATAGTGAAATAAATGACGAGGAATATTCGGCTACATAAACACGACTGACCCCTGCCGTGGCCAGACGGCATCTAACACGGATTCTGACGTTGACGATGTCGTTTTTCATACTTTAGAATTTTTATTTTAAAATAATAATTAAAATGTTTTTTATAAAAAATTTTAGCTTTTTAATAGTGAATGAAGACTCAAAGTGCGAATATAGATACAATATATCGTTTAAAATCATCTTTTTATATGAATAAACAACGTTTGAAAATGACCAAAAAACGTAAATATTTAAGCATGTTTCAAAAATTATATCTTTTTTAATATTGAATATTTCTTAATTTCCTACGTACGGATTCTAGATAATTAAGTAAACTTTATACGTATAAAAAAAACATATTATGCTTACATAGAAATTTTAAACGAACCACTCTACGCCCGGAAACATTAAAAAGGTTTTTTTTGCCGCGGCCTGTGGATTAATGTCTATATTTTTCTTAATTATTGTAAATAATGTTTAGTTTATTACTTTTATATAAGAATAAAGGTTCTATCTAAGTTATCGCCCTAAAAAAATTACAATCTATCATATACATTCTGATATAAATGAATAATAAAAACCCACATTTACGTAAAAAACGCCGAAATATGCATTTGCAGTGAAAGCTTTAAAGCCTTAAAGCTCAAGCGTTTAAATTGGTTTGAAGATAGTAATAATATGTATGTGACACATGTTCCCTATACGAATCTCTATTTTATTAAAAATAAAAATAATAAGAACGAACATCTACACATCGTTTTCTACTTTATATTTATAATATAAGCTGTAGGGGGTTTTAAAATTATTAAAAGTTAATTAATCATTCCATTTTGCATCAATATCATATTTATTTGTTTATTTTTAAAGTAAATTAAATGTTTGCTTGTTATAATAATTATTCACATTACAGGCAAATTGTTAAATCATTCGTGCCAAAATTTGTTAAATAAATAGACCTACAAGCAATGATACGTTACAAGCGTGAAATCTTGGCAACTCAAAATGAAGGTAATTGCCTTCTTTGCATTCGTTATCGAACGGACGCTACGCCGAAAAAAAAAAGTCCCGGGGAAAAAGTAACACAGTATCGTACACTATTGTAAGAATGAGTATGTTATTTTAGTCACCGTGACTTCAAATTACCTGATTTTTCTGTTTACACGCAGAGCGTTTGTGAAATAAGTGTGCCGTGATTTGTTGTCTCTTTCAATGCAATATTTGCTACATAGCTAGTATGGGAATAACGTGTCTATATTATAATACGTCAATGCCTACAAGTATCTTATTCGAGAAGCCTCATGTAAGTACCTAGTTACAGAAAATAAATAGAAATAAAAACAACTTTCTTTTATGCAAGTATATATCTTGGTACCAAAAGCACAAAAAATACACGCACTCGAATGGACACTTGTAATATTATTTACATTTGTCAAGTGCTTACAAGTTACCGCCCTCAAGTACTTAGCATAATGAACTAGAGAGTCCAACTCGAGTGATGTTGCTGTAACTATACAATTTTATTCAGACACTTGAAATTATAATTATTCTCAAATCTTCCAATTTACCCAACTGTTCTGCAAGCGTCAGAGTACAGTTGCCGGCAAACTTCTTGAAATTTTTTGGCGTAATGGGGGAATGCGCAGAAGACAAAATTTGGGTCTCTTTGGTGGAATGGTACATGCGCAAACTTCCCTCCACTACGCCGTAAAATTTCAAGATGTTTGCCGGCTACTGTACTTATTTTAGGAATGGAATCACCGACTCATTTCAATATCTAAATTAGCGCTAGACTTGAAATAAATATTGTTGTTACTGAGCCTGCTGTCTGGCTTTGGGGGTCGAGTACACGAATATATCACGAAATCTATTTACATGCTTCGAATGATTCAGATCACGCTTCAATCAAAAATACGCAGACCAACCATTACATTAGCGATTCTCGCTATTCCACTCAGCGTGTACATCAATCCCTTATCGTTTTTAATGGCGACGGTTAATATCAAGACTGAATGTTACCAGGCGGATCGGGTTGGTCAGAAGACGTACTGTATTTTAATAAAACTACACGGGGATTCTGAAATTCCTCATGCTATACATTTTTATTTCTTACGCCTATCTAGTCCACTTGCTGAGTAAATACTCATCTACCTGTAGATCTTCAATATAAAATGTCAATAAAAATATAAGATGGTAAAATAAACTCTATGTCTCAAAACATTTCACCCTTATATGGCTATGCTGCTCATTATATCTGACGAGTGTGAACTAACATTTCCATTTTTGAAAAATACTAATAATATTAGCATATGTACCTACTTTATTCTTGGGAAGTTATTAAACAGGGCTAAAAATATTTATAAAATACAAAATAACGCCATAGTGTATTGGAATGCATACATTCAAATACGCATTTGCGCCGATTAGCAAAACTTCTATTCAATTGAAGACGTGCAATTCAAAATCCGCGCGGCGCGAGAGACGTAAATGTTGCGTTTAGTTGGTATTGGAAACATTATGCAGAGCTTTATTTGTCATTTATAAATTCATCCGTTGACATTTATAAATTCACACGTTCACATGGTAACTTTGAATTATTATACTTAACAAATGTACATTACATATTAAAAAAAAAATTATAATTTAGATTTATTTCGCAGAAATAATAGCTCGACACAGCTTTTTTAATTGTACGGAGTGCGGGTCCCCGCTAAATGTGACGTAAAAATGAAGTAAACAAGATTTTAAAAGCGTGATACAATGGAATAAATCATAGATAAATATAAGAGATACCATAAAATAGATCATTTTTTACCGTTGTTTTAATTACATTCTTTCTGATATTTTATCGAATTTAAATAAAAAATAATATAGATAGCACTTACTCCTGTACGTATGTTTTTAAAGACTATCTCCCTACACGTACACATACAGAAGTCGAATCGAATTGTAGATTTTTTCGACAGTCGAGCAGTTCACCATTCCTGAATATCGTGCACGGTGGTACAATGCGCGGGAGAAATGCAACTTGAATAAGGAAAATATATCAAGGCTCCAGCGTTGTTTGCGATTCCAGACATTCTTTAGTTGTGTGAGAACATTCAGTTACGAGTATTTCGCGGCTATTTGTGTGCACAGCTCCGCACCCAAATGCATGCAAATATGTACGTAATATGCAGCGGCGTAACTAAAATCGGAAGGGTCCCCTGTATATATATTTTATATACAAGTAGAGAAATTTTATAAACATGTTTATATACATATTATCCACCGTTTAAAAATGTAATATCTGTGTACTCAATAAATAAGTAAAATGTAAGAATATTGAAGACTGGGGCACTGTGGGAATATGTCCCTTCTCGAATATATTTAAGATACATTTATAATCCAGTTAAAGTATTTATTATTGCGTAATTAAATCTCTTAAAAAACCAAACGTATTTTTTACAAGACGGTTTTTTAAATTTTCGAAAAAATTGAGTCTATTCAAGCAAAATCGTCATTTTGAAATAAAGAGCGACTTATTTACTAAGGTATCATAATTTTTATGAGTATTCAGTTTGACCTTTTAATAATTGTTTCAAAAATTAAAAACTCGTAGTGATTTTTTTTAAAACAAGTCAAAAGTAGTGGAACCAAACGTTGAACCAAAACGCGAACCAGAAAATATCCGTTAGTTCATGTCTATCTATATATTTTAGTAGTACTAGAAGCACTAGGCAGTTCTATCTATTAAATCGTAAGAAAATACTTCTATTCCATAATATTTTCACTTACATGAAACAAAACCATCACTTACAAAAAACAAAGGAGCGTTTTTAGGCATTTGTAGGCACTCATATTTTCACTTTACGGTGATAGTACGGTCCCCAAACCGACATACAATATTAGGGGCTTATCTCTGTGTACACTAATATTTTCACGTATTTTCGTTAAACATCTGAGAAATTATTTGTTTTTATTTTATAATGTACGAGCTTACTCGCGCGGCTTCGCACACGTATATTTTTAGTAACGTTTAGTCATATTTTATCAATCTGTGTATTTACCTTAACATATACATAGACATATGTATGTCGTCGTAGACTTTTTGAGTCCTACAACTTTTTTTTATAGAAAATATTTAAATATATCTTACCCTTAAGGCAGCGTTCGAAAAAAAATAGATCGTTCGACCATTTTGTGTCCACTTTAGTTGTAAAATAGGTCACCACGAAAAGCTCTTTTATATATAGCCTATGTCCACCCGAAAGTCCATTCTAAATATTAGTGAAAGAATTTTTGAAATCGGATGAATAGTTTCAGAGATTACCTCCTACATCCAAATTTACAAACTTTGTCTCTTTATATAGTAATAAGATATAAGATTTTTGAAAAAATTAATAAATGTTAAAGAACTGAAAAAAAATTGATATTCAATACTCAATTTCTGCCAAATGTGTAGGCAGTAGGACCATGTTTAACGTCGGAACTGCGTGTAATGCACAGCAGTCGTTACGCCACTGGTAATATGGAGTTCGAAGTATCAATAAACGCGAGTAAATACATACATATATAATATTATACCGGTATTCGTTTGGATGCATAATAATATTATTTTGTGTACATTAATCTTGAGATAAAAAATATTTATTAAATTTTTTGATACATTTGCACAAATAGAATTTTTGCTGCAAACGATATGCTAAATGATGAGTGCAACTCTATTATTTATTTATTTTTCATATACAGGGTTTAACAGAGCTAGTCTACAATGTTTACAGGTAGATTCCTGCCTTCATTCATGATCTAATATCAATAGTTATGGAGATATGCGACATCAAAGTTTGCATTTTTTTCCCATATTTCTGATTTATTTTTTGTAAAACGTTGGACTATCATCACAATGACTCATATCGATTACAAATAATTGTAAGTGTGATAATATGTTGAGTGAGGGGAATGTGGTGTATACATTTAAATGACAAGTATGGTTCATACATACTTGTCATTTAAAACCCAAGATAAGAAGCAGAAATTGCAATCTATACTACTGTGTCTAAATATACTGTGGTACAATACCACTTTTCAACACCTCACATACAGTTGTGCAGTAATGGCATATAAATCAATGTAAATTAATAAAGGTACAACAATATTTTATTACACATATATAGATTGTAATGTTAGACCTCCACGATGCCTGAGTGTTCTTAATAAATATTTGTTTATATGATGTCGAAGCAATATTTATATCATCACGTAAACCAGTCATTGCACTCTGGAGTTTTGCCTAAAATATAAGTTTATGATGTATATTATAACAAATAAGTATATTAAAAGTTGGTAGAAATCAGATTGTTTCACACACATCTACTAATTTCTTCATCAAAAGAGCTCACATATTAAATTAAAGACAATATTTACATATATCACAATATTAGAAATATTGACATTTGATGTTATTTTTTAATGTTAAGGTAACAACCACTAAATGACAATATTTTTATGTTTAGAATTGGTCAGATTTTAATGATTTCCGAAAGTATGTTTGCATATATCGTCTCAAAAGTTTCCACATCCGGAACTGACTGATCATCAGCATGAAAAACATCATAATGATAAAGTTAAAAAGAAAATAGTTACGAGGAAACGAAAAGCGAAAAAAAACGATGAATATATAATAATATAATGTATTTTCTAAATAAAATATTCAAAAAAACTAATTAACAAATACAGGGTATATGATTTAAAATTCATTATATATAAATTAATTTCGCCGTGTCTTTTGATACACAAAAAATATTTATTTTATGAAGATATATTATAGATGTCTCATAGAAACTAAACTATTTTTTTTATATAGTAAAGTAGGTATGGAAGTATTTTTGGATGTTCCTGTTCTGATCGTATTTTCCAAGAATAAAATACGTATGCAGTATTCTGTTCTTGAAAAATTTGAACGTACTCTAAATATTTATTTTGTTTAATTAGCTGACACAAAGCACATTGCTCGAGTTGTTCACAAATGAAGGTGATCGGATATTTCCTCGGGCACGTCTAGATAAACTCTGTTCAATCCGACTTCGAATATAAGCGTCCTCAGCTTGGCGATGTCCACGTAATCCCCCACGCTGGACCAAATGGTCAGCGTAGAGTTTAAGTAGGCAGTTCTGGCCAAGAGTTCCTTGACCTGCGGGCCGCTGTTGGCCGCCAGCCCCGCCCTCAGGGGGAAGGTCACGTCCTGGCGCACCGCGTGCTGGTCCAGGCGGTCCACCATGGCCGCCAGCTGCTGGGCCGAGTAGCAGCCGTCCGCCAGGTCCCCGCCGTACCGGGTCGTCCAGCCGATGGACAGCATCGCCGCGGAGTAGTGTTTGCTCACCCACAAAAAAGTGTCAGCGTCCACTGGAACTACCTCGCTGTTGACCGGTCCAGGTAAAATGTCGGCGTTTATCCACATCGGGTACCGAATCTGAAAACGTTTCAAAAATCATCGGTGAAGTTATTCTATTTATTTATTTATCTATACCCACCCGCTTGATCCGCATTTTGACAATTATTGTTAAAATGCCGAGATTGCTCCGGAACGAACGGCCAGCCGCGCGTCACGTAATCAATAATTTACAGTAATTACATTATTTTGTACTAAGTTTACAAAGATAATAATTGTTTATCATAAATAAACAACATAAACAAATATTTTATTTATGTTTTTTACGTTTAGTTTGTAGAACCAGACGGTAAGCCGAAACAGCTTTCATATTTAAAATAACGCTTTAAGCAAACTCGCAGAACTTAATGATAGCATTTATTAAAATTAAACTTATCTTAAATTTCATTAAAATAAACAAATATTTTGTTTATTTTTATGGTGATGTTTTTTTTAAATCCCTTAAATAGGCAAAAAAAAAATTCGCAAGTATTTTGGACCGGAACAAGCGAGTGGATACTGTGCCTAGCACCATTATAAACCTGCTTAAAGCTTAAACAGTATTAAAAAAACAATTAAAATAACAAAGGCATTAGGTACACATTTTATGATAACTCAGCAAATTATAAAAAAAAATCAATTACATAAAAAACCATACACAGAAAATTAAATAAATAAAACACTATTATATGTGGCGTATGGATGCAAAACCGCCACTATCCATATGGCCTCCATATGGAGGCGGTTTTGCATCTACATATACGCCACATATGATGTGAAAAATGAAAAAGTCAACATACTTATGCGTTGTTATAGCAGATTATAATATATATATTTTTATTTTTTTAAATATAAAAACTAACATTATCTCAGATAGTCCAGGCGCCAGAGGTACTGCTATATATCACAAAACAAACACGATAACTCGTTCGATCTTTTTCTTCTCACATTTGTCACTTGTAGCGACATTGCTCACGTATTTTAATAAAACAGTTATTAATTTATCACTCAAAAACGACAAAACTCGAATGCTATTTTACAAACACAAAAAACTATATGTTACAATGGTTTTTATCCTACTGTTGCACAAAAACATTAAAGGGCTAGGCTAGGTAAGCTTTGCACTCTGACGCTTGGGGGCGGGCTATTTAATTAGGGAAAAAGGGAAAGAACCGATAAAGCTGCTGACAATATCCAGTTTTTGTTATTTGATGTCTTAGATATAAGAAACTGATAGCATAGTTGCCGTTCCTCATATTTTGCATACTCAAGTACCTCTGGCGCCTGGGCTATATCTTTAATTTGTTTTTGTCATTAAATATTTTTTAACTACAATTTATGATTTTTAATCAATTATTTCTATTTTAATTTTATTTCACAACCTATTGCTACCTTTAATTATTAAAAAAACCCAACAAATGACACTAATTTAATCATTAAAATAGCTCAATAGCATGTACTCAATCGATTTACTTGCTGCGTAGAGGGGGGGGGGGGAGGGGTATAAAAAAAATGGACCACCTGGGTTTCTGGCAACATTCATATTCTTAATCTATAGGCTTTTCTGAACTAGAATCAATTGTCAGAATGCGGTTCTCATATTTTGCATACTCAAGTACCTCTGGTGCCTGGACTAAGAATCGACTGAATGACTTTTTAAAGTTATAGACTTACATCTACAAACTCACTTACTCATTGTTCAGTCTGTGTAGTTACGGCATTGATGAGATTTGTGGTAGTTTGTTCTCTATTATTATTATCGTAATAGAATATATCTTTTGAACGCGTTGACAATGGAATTTTAAGAATACTTTAAGGAGAAGATCAGAGCAATCAATTTGAAAATTGATAATTTTGTACAGAAATACTAAGTGTACTAATTTCTTTCTAACTGAAAAATGAAGGATATTAAATTCTTTTAAAACATGTAGTATAATTAATAGAAGAATTTAAAGAATCTTCAAATGTTTATTATTGCAGAACTCTGTTAACGCGATAAATTCCGAGGTTTAGTTTTCTTCGACGTCTTTTTGGTAAACCTGTCAGTTTATTTAGTTACGCTTTGGGCACTCTAATATGAAATATGGACCACGAGTAAATATAAAACGCGGCGCGAGCTGCTAATAAGTTCTGGAAACAGCTTCGGTGAAAAACTTTCGTACAAAACCCAGCCGTCTGATTTTATATTTTAAAAGCGGCTCTTTATACTTAGCACGATTCTACGCACTCGGCGTTTCGTGGAAAATCAAAATCGACTTAGTGTCAAATTTTAACAAAAAAGCTCACCGCATTTAAGATGGCGCCCCAAACGAGGATCTTTAACAATATATTTATGACTGGGATATTAAATTCCCGGACGTGACTCATCCGTATTGAACGCCTAATATCCCGGCGTGTCCATGAATCAGGGTTTATTACATTCATGCATTCCTACCTTTCCATAGAAAGCGTCTAAAATGTCCCAGGACTTCTTGTAAACTTCAATAGACTTAAAATCCAGCTTAACTCCCTTCATTGTGACGGCCGGGTGTAGATTCGCCTCGTTGATCGTGTGAAGGAATTGTTGTAGGCTAATGTCGGACGTGGTGCTGGGCGGGTGGCCCATCACGGGCTGCGGGGTCTGGGAAGGGTCGTCCGTTAGGGTCCCCATCACCACATCGGCTTCAATCATCATTATGCCACCTGCGTGGAAATAACTTCACAATTACCCCTTCACTACTGCATCGCGTGTAAGCCGACATTCTTGGGATAGCTCCCGAATCAGGAATAGATTGGGGATTTTAGATTTTTTTATATCGTAAAGGATCAGACCCGGAGAGATCTTCTCTCCGCTCTATTTCAAGATCTGTTTATCCCGCAATATTGAATTATTTCACTTCGCGATTTCGTTTTACATCTCACGAACCCTTAGTGCGTGATGACGTACCTAGCGAGGAAGTACTGTAATTAATTTTATATATTATAATTGTATTCACAAGCTGACACAGGCCGGGCAAAAAAATCAATCCGTTTTTAAAAAAGAATGCACGTAAATATAGTGCGGTGCATACGCGTAGTTTTTAAGTTCTCACTAATTTCAGGGTAAATAAATACATATATGTGTATGTTTTTATTACTAATCGTTAAATATTATTGTACCTCCCCCGCTTAACAACATATCACGCTACCGACCTCAAGCAAGCAAAGAATATTTTATTTGAATAGAAAACGTAAGGACATTCTTAATTATTAAATTTATTAATAAATCGAGTTCCCAAGGGCTCGTAAGTACAAGTATGTACCTTTTAAAACACTTATACTATAAAGTTTTTGAAATCAGTTAAATTTGTTCTGTTTGGGGAAAATTATCCCAAGATGTAAAGCATATTATGACAGAGATGAGTCTTTATCGTATTTATTTCAATACGTGTAAAAAAAATATTGAAAATGCAATTTACATGTGCCTTACGGGCCTTTTCTCCTTTGTTTTGTATTATCACAACAATCATATTATATTGACTCCTATTGTATAACATTCTACACTTCGTCAATTTTGAAGTGATGAATTTTATATAAAATTATCTGAACCCGGTAATGCTTTATTATTGCTATATTTGAGTATATATCTCTAGGTAAATAAAAAATAAAACATTTAGGCCCCTAACGTTCTGTCTACTGGACAATTTCAACCTTCTCCGGACAACGCGGATCATTTTGCAAAAAAATCGCGTAAATCGGTCCAGTAGTTTTTTTAGTCTTTAGCGGATACACCTACAAACATTGCCTTTCATGTGCATTAGATAGATAATTACTAATATTTTTTAAAAGTAGAAATCAATTTTTTCAGATACAACTACTAATTTATTTATACAAATATTAAATTAAAGCAATATTTCTTCTATAATTTGACAGAAGTCTTGACATTTCTCATAAAAACTTTACGTACACATAAATAAGTCCCTTTTTTGTCTTGGGATATTATAATCATATTGTTATCCTGAGAATAAGGGGGTTTATATTGTCATGGGACGTGGCTGTGGGAGGCAAATGAAAACACTAGAAATTAATTACCGATTTATTAATTATTTTAACGAATTCGCACAGGACACGCATTTAATTTAAACACTATTGTTTTAAGTCATACTAATTCTCAATTAATCACTCGTCTGTGAAACACTTTTTCATCGCTTGCTAGAATATTCTGTTCAATTATCGCACGTAAATAGGTATTTCGCTCGGTATCTGTCGAATTAATCTGCGCATTAGAACACTGCGGTCAAACGTCAAAACAAACATGATCCGCCGCGGTACGTGCTCTGCTTTTTTATATGAAACAAGTTGGTTTTTCGAACCTTCTAGATTATTCTATATATTTCTAGTGCTTACGAGAATATTCCCGTCGCTTCCAGACTATACCAAACATTTTGTAGTTAACTCCAGGCTGTAGCGCGTTCTAAAGCATTACATCGTTAATTTATCCGAATTCTATTATCACGTTACAATACGATTGACATACATAGGTAATAATAACTATCAAATCATCAATGGAATAAATCTATCCTTCTAAATTTTTATTCTTAAACAATAAAATTTATTCCTAAACAAAAACAATAAACAAATAACAAACAAAACAAACAATGAAAAACAAAAGAAAAGTTTTTAAAATGTAAGAAATGTATTTATTGGTGTGACTTATTACTTCTTTACGCTCCAATCGTCAAATGCCCCCGGCGCGGCGACAGAATTAGCACATCCATTGAATGTTCATAAAACGAAACCTTATAACATAACTTATAGCAAACAATTTGTTGTTCGTATAATTTTAATGCG
Source organism: Agrypnia vestita (assembly GCA_016648135.1). Lineage (NCBI taxonomy): Eukaryota > Metazoa > Arthropoda > Insecta > Trichoptera > Phryganeidae > Agrypnia > Agrypnia vestita. Next base: position 3,793 of record JADDOH010003409.1, on the reverse strand, counting down.
TAGGTTTTGAGCCTTGTCACGTATCGCTGACCAGTTGAACAGTATTTACAACAAAAACGATGGGCATCTTTAGAGCAGGAGGTCGACAGTTCGACTCCATTGTCCGAGTAGATAGCGCTTTACCACGGTAACCACAGGTTTATTCGTTATACTTAAAGATTTTATTACAGTCTGCAGGAAAAGCAAAAATGTCATGGCCGCTAGATCAATCCAGAACTTGATTGCCGATGTAAAATACAAATTCTTGAATGTAAGGTTTAATCGATTCGCACTAAAAAGATAATAGACGCCATAGTTTTTTTTGTTTGAGTCTGCATTCCAATGATTGACAATGTTGGTGTAAACAACATATGATTATATATCTGATCTGAATATTCTGGGAATTGTGGCATCTTCGAGCCACACTACCGAAAACTGAAAATCAAAAGTTACGCGGCGATTCAGAACCTTAAAAATTGAATTTTGTCCAATCCAATCGACTGCCAGTCAGACATTTTAAAATTATAACCACTTGAATTAAAGTAATAAATATAAGTAGACAAGTTTTTATATAAAATATTACATATTGTGTACAAAAAAGGATAAAATGATCACCGACCATTTAATATTTTACCGACATCTATTTTTTATGCTTTTCTCTGTGGGATGAATTATTTTGTTTTTTATTCTGTTTTTAAAAATTCTAATGATAGATAAATCGATTATGTTATTTAATGATTATTTTACGGTAAAAAAACAAAATGTTATTTTTTGTTTTATTCAGATACATGTAGGTACCTACTAAAACCACGCATGTGCAGCGAGAACATTTAAGCATGACTTTTACTATAAAATATTTTTGGTAAAAATATTTATCTGAAAAAATATTATGAAATCTGAATAATATGATAATTATTGTGATAGGAATATAGATGATGATGATAATAGGTGATAGGTGTATATATATTATTTAATTTTTTTTTATCAAAATATATGCTTCGTAAAAAGTCACGCTTCAATGTCCCTACCGCACGCTCCTGCTAAATCATACCTGCATATTTAGGATTTGTATGTTTACGCACAATATTAGCTAATTATGACATTTTTATGGGTTCTAATCCGACTTACATATATAATATATATATAAGTTAAAATGTATTTTTCAATTGTTTACCTTAACTGATTACTTAAAACCTTTACTGGTTACTTAAAACAGCAAGCTTACTTATACAACAATAAAAATTGAGGTAAACGGCCCAAGTCGTTGCACCCGTCACAGCATTGTGTTTCAATAGGTACACATTTACGGCGCAGAATTTTAAGCACAGCCGACGCAATAAATAAAAGAGCTTGCCCGAGTGACTTTTTTTTAGTTGATACAACTTGCAAAATACGCGGCCCCGTTTGTGGCGGAGACTCTGCTGGGCGTCAATTTTAATTATTATAAACTGTAAACGAAAACAATTCGCAGAATGCAGCATCAGATAAATGAAGTACTCGGTGCCCCGTAATGACCGTCTCAACCAGGGCTGTGGAGTCGGAGTCGTTAATTATTCGTTAATGAACGGTATTTTGAGTTGACTCCGAGTCATTATGAATCGGCCGACTTCGACTTGGTCGTTAACGAATTACCACGAACTACCAACAAAATACCCTGTTGCTACGAATCTGAATGATCTTTCAGCGTACCTAACACATTGTTAGACATATTGAACAGTGGCATTTGGCACAAACTTAGTTCGGGCTGTTTCCGAGGTCACGCTGTTTCAGTGTAACACATTGTCGGAAGTATTGAACAGTGGCATTTGGCACAAACTTAGTTCGTGCTGTTTCCGAGGTCACGCTGTTTCAGTGTAACACATTGTCGGACGTATTGAACAGTGGCATTTGGCATAAAGTTAGGTCATGCTGTTTCAGCGTAACACATTGTCGGACGTATTGAACAGTGGCATTTGGCATAAATTAGGTCGTGCTGTTACCGAGGTCATGCTGTTTCAGCGTAATACATTGTCGGACATATTGAACAGTGGCATTTGGCATAAATTAGGTCGTGTTGTTACCGAGGTCATGCTGTTTCAGCGTAACACATTGTCGGACGTATTGAACAGTGGCATTTGGCATAAAGTTAGGTCATGCTGTTTCAGCGTAACACATTGTCGGACGTATTGAACAGTGGCATTTGGCATAAATTAGGTCGTGTTGTTACCGAGGTCATGCTGTTTCAGCGTAACACATTGTCGGACGTATTGAACAGTGGCATTTGGCATAAATTAGGTCGTGCTGTTACCGAGGTCATGCTGTTTCAGCGTAACACATTGTCGGACGTATTGAACAGTGGCATTTGGCATAAAGTTAGGTCATGCTGTTTCAGCGTAACCCATTGTCGGACGTATTGAACGGTGGCTTATACATAGGTCAAGCAGTTACCGAGAAAATTATGAACAGTCAAAAAATTTATGATGTCATATTTGATATAAAATGTTCAAAAACTTGCTTTTAACGAACTTTCTTTACAAATTACAATAAAACAATTCATATAAACAGAAACTGATTGAATTTATACTTTTTTTTTCTGTGCCTTGTCAGGTTCCCTCGACGTTTGCTCTGCACTTGATTATGGTCATTTATAATGTTTGTACTACTCAGTTGTTCGATACATACAAAAAATCAGCTTCTTTAATGTTCTACACTCGAAAAATGTTTAAACCAGGGCTGTGGAGTCGTTGATTTATAGTGCTTAAGCCGACATTAGAATTAACAGAAATCATCTGATTACGACTTCATTTATAAAAAATTATGTTATAATATTTAATCAACAATGTATGTGCAAGAGATCTTCATAAAAAAACAATATGTATGTTTGAGAAGTCTAGGATGAGAGCGAATCATCAATACCGAATGCATATGCGTAGGGTCCGTTCACTTTATGAAAGCCACTTGCATTAGTGTGAGTGATACCCTCTGTAATACGTAAATGACTGTCACCTCCTTCAAATTGACCTTAACGCACTCCAAAAATGGTGCATAGACAATGACCTCTACTTCAACACAGAAAAATGCAACTCAATATCCTTCACCAAAAAACGCAGAACCATACAATTTGAATGCAGTATAAACCAAACCACGCTTAATCCATTAACAACTATTAAAGACCTGGGAATAACCTTTGATAACTCCCTCAAATTCAACCACCACATAGACGATATGTCTAGGCGAGCATCCAAAACTCTCGGCTTCGTCCTCAGAGCAACGAAAGAATTCCACGACACAGCCGCACCAATTGCTATCTATAAATCCCTCATCAGAAGTCTACTGGAGTTCTCATCAACAATTTGGTCACCCAACTACGAAATTCACAACTAAAGAGTCGAAAAAATCCAGAAAAAATTTCTTAAATCACTGACACACAGACAAGGCCTAAATGAAGTGCTCGATACATACGACAAAAGACTCGAAAATTTCCATATAATCTCTTTAGAAAAAAGATGAAAAATCACAGACCTTATGACACTCCACAAAATAGTAAACAACAAACTAGACTCGCCCTCAATACTCTCGCAAATAGATATTAATATACCTGCCCGGTCTCTGAGATCCCAAACACTATTCCAAACAAAGGTCTACAACACCAACATAGGTTATTTCTCTCCTCTACCTAGAATGCTAAATCAGTACAACGAGGTAAAGTCATGTAACCCCAACATTGACATATTTCACATGACACAACCTCAGTTTAAGAGAGAAATTATATCGCTCCTGACCGAAAATAGTTTGAGCGTGTAAGACGGACTCTTCGGAAACCAACCTAAACAAA